>PVIY010003490.1:25635-46147 GCA_004026745.1 Myrmecophaga tridactyla
AGAGTTTTTCTCAATCCCTTGATGCTGAATCTCAGCTCATTCTGGGATTTCTGTCCCACGCTGCCAGGAAGATCCACACCCCTGGTAGTCATGTCCCACATAGACAGGGGGAGGGTGGTGAGTCTGCTTGCTGTGTTGGCTGGAGAGAGAGGCCACATCTGAGCAACAAAAGAGGTTCTCTTGGGGGTGACTCTTAGGCATAATTTTAAGTAGGCTTGACCTATCCCCTGTGGAGTTAAGTTTCATATGAACAAACCCCAAGACTGGGGGCTCAGCCTATAGCTTTGGTTGTCCACACTGCTTGTGAGAATATCAAGAATTCAACTTGGGGAAGTTGAGTTTTCCCCCGTTCTCACCATTCCCCAAAGGGGAATGGACGATCTTTTATATTTTAGGAACTAGGTGGGGTGTTAAGTGGCGCGGGGTAGGGGGTGGGGGTGGCGGTTGGCAGGTGAGGAATGGGAAAGGATCTTGAACCAGTTGCCCTGGGGAGGGAGGGAGCCTGTTTCAAGAGGAGACAAGCTTGAGCCCAGGTGTCGGTGGGGAGTTTCTGGTCCAGGTGGGATAGGGCAGTAAGTGGAATGTTCCATGGTGTGGCATTTGTTATTTTGTGTCCTGTTTGGGGTCCAAACCTCTTAGTTGAGGTCCTTTTTCTGTCTTGGCTTATCGTGGAGACTGTATTTTCTATCTGGCATTGTTGCTGACTCTTATGTCCCCCTAATTTGTAAAGCCTGGAGTTTCTCTCCTTTTGTTCATAACCCCATATTCCATGAGCACTGGGTTCATTGATTTTTACTTAAGTAAATATATTTGAAGTAGGGTAGCAATCCTTCCATCTCTACCTCTTTTATTTGCTCTTTTCCTTCTGGATGGGTTCCCCCCTTCATACCCACAGCACATTGTCAGCTTCCAGTCAGGCTGCCACCCTGCCAGGTCTTAGTGGTATTTATGACATACTGTTAATCTCCTTGCCAGTCTATGTTTTTATTTATTTTACTGATTTTTTAAAAGCAGCTTTATTGAGGTGTATTCACATATCATATAGTCAATCCAAAGTGTACAATCAATGGCTTTTTTTTTTTTTTAGCATGGTTTTATTCACATACCTTACAGTCCATCAAAGTGTACAATTAGTGGCTCTCAGTATAATCACAGAGGTGTTCTTACAATTTCCACAGTCAATTATAGAACATTTTCATAGCTCCAAAGAGAAAAACACCATACTCTTTAGCAGTAACTTCTCAATCCCTTTATCCTTCCCCAGCCCTACATAAAACACTAACCTAATTCTCTATAGATTTTATTTTTACAAATCATACACTATATAGAACATTGTATCTGGTTTCTTTCACGTGGCATACTGTTTTTTTTCAATTGTAATTTTTTTTTTAATTAGAAGTTGTACGTTTAAATAAAAGTCATGTAAAAAATACAACATTCCCATATACCACCCGGTTGTTGACACTTTGCATTAATGTGGTACCTTTGTTACAATTCTTGAAAGAATATTAAAATATTGCTAACTATAGTTCATGGTTTCCATATTAATACATATAATTCAGTGCTATTAATTACACTCAGAATAACGGGCTTTGGTTATAAAATGTTCAATATGGATCCCTTTGAATTTACCCTGTTTGGATTTCATTGAGGTTCTTGGATATGTATATTCATGTCCTTCGTCAAATTTCAGAACTTGTAAGCCATAATTTCTTTTAATATTGTTTCTATCAGTTTTTCTTTCTCTTCTCTTTCGGGGACTCCCATGATCCTTGTTGTGGATTGAATCATGCCCCTCACAAAAGAATGTTTGAATCCTGTTCTTTTTTCTCTGTGGCTGTCCCGTTTATTGCAGTACTGTTTGTTGAATTTTTGGGGGGTGGGGGGTAGTGCATGGACCAGGAATCGAAGCTGTAGAATTTTTCAAAATGCTATTATTAATTAAGGTGTTGACTCAGTCAGGGTGGGTCTTAATCCACATGGCTAAAGTCCTTAAAAGAAGAGAAAATTTAGACAGAGACAGGCACCTGAGAAGGAGAATAAGAAGTCAGAAGTCAGGAGAAGCCAGAAAGAGAGATTGCCACGCGATGGAAAACTGCTGAAACACTAAAAACACTGAGAGAAAGCAAGCCCTACCAATATGTTAATTTTGGACTTCTATCTCCCATGACTGAGAGACAGTAAATTGCTATTGTTTAAGTCAACCCATTGTGTAGTATTTGGCATAGCAGTTCTGACACATTTACAAAATGCATATATTAGTATGCTTGATCGCATCCTACAGGTCCTTTAGGCTCTTCTTCATTCTTTTTCTTTCTGCTCATCAAACTGAAACATTTTGGTTGTCCTGTCTTGAAGAAGAAAGCTGATTCTTTCCTCTCCCAACTGAAATCCATCAATCCTCTAGGGAATTTTTAATTTTGTTATTGTGCATTTCAGTTCCATAATTTCTGTTTGGTTCTTTTTTTGTAATTTCTGTCCCTTTATTGAAATTCTTATTTTGTTCATCTGTTGTTTTCCTGATTTCCTGTATTTCTTTGTCATGCTTTCTTTTAGTCTTTTGAGCATATTTGAAACAGTTGTTTTAAAGTTGATGTCTAGTAAGGCCAGTTTCTCAGCTTCCTCATAGATAGTTCTTATCATTTTGTTTTGTCCTTTGAATGGGCCATCTCTTCCTATTTTACTTTGTGTTTTTTTATTGTTGAAATTTGGACTTTTGAATATTTCAATGTGTTAGCTTTGGAAATCAGGTTTTATCCCCCCACCCCAAAGGGTTATATTTTTTTCCCCTAATTGTTAACGGCAGTAGTAGTCTATTTGTTTAGTGATTTTTCTCAAACTATTCATGCAAAGACTGTATTCCTTGATGTGTACTCACTGAATTCTCTGTTCCTTTAGCTTGTATTCAGCTACTGTTACAGCAGAGATTTCCTTGAATGCCAGGAGCTAACAACATGAAAACCAAAACAAAACCCAACTCTCTCAGCCTTTGCAGGCTGGTTCTGTAATGTTAGCCAGCTAGTAGTGATGGTAAAGAATAGTTGAGGTGAAGGAAAGCTCAAGGTATTCTCAGAACTTTTCAGAGTAAATATCTTGTCTCTGGGACAGGCAGGACAGAGACAAGTGCTTGGATCAGTCCCTCAGATTGCTACCAGAGGGGTCAGAACCATGCATGCACCCCATTCTGTAAATGAGGTATGGTTTGCTCTTTCTCGAACCTGGGACCAGGGACCTGCCCTGGGACTGGGAGCTATTGCTGTGATGAGCCAAGGTGGGGAGGAAGGGCTGGTAAAAGTGCCACAAGTCTTTCTTACCATTTTTTTTTTTTAATTAGAAAAGTTGTGGGTTTACATGCATAAAATGCAGAATTCCCATAACCACCCTATCCCTGTTATTAATACCTTGCATTGGTGTAGTGCATTTGTTAAATTGATGATGGCACGTTTTTATCAGTGTACTATTATTAACTTAGGGTTCACTGTGTTGTGCACCTCCATGGATTATTAAAAATTTATTCTAGTACCATATATACAACCTAACATTTCCCTTTTTATGATGTTCACATATATATTTTAGCGCTGTTATGTTCACAGTGTTGTGCTGTGTCACCACCATCCATTACGAAAATATTTTCATTGTTCCAGATAGAAATTCTGTACATTTTAAGCCTCAATTTCCCATTCCCTATACCCACCCTGTCCCCTGGTAGCCCTCCTAGATTCTGACTCTATGAGTTTACTTATTCTAACTATATCATATCAGTGAGATCATATAATATTTGTCCTTTTGTGATCAGCTCTTTTCACTCCTACCATTCTTAAGAAGGCTTTTTCTTGATTCAGGATTCACTTGGTTGTTGTAAACCTTTTGACTGTTTTTCATTGTTCTTAGAAAATTGGTTCTGATAGTTTCTGCTTGTTTTCAAGGTTTGCGTAGGAAAAACAGGAGTTTGGAGTTCCTGGTGTGCTGTTTTGCTTTTGTCACCCATCCTCCTTGTGTTTAAATAAACCTTGTTTGGTTGCCCATGCTCTGCACATGCCGCGTGGTATGGGCTTTGACACCTTGCAGATCATTTTGACTTGCTTTTCTCTCATGTCCTCCTGAGTGCTCGTGGTACCTTCCCCGCTGTGGCCATCATGTTCGTCATCCTCTGAACCCTGTGTCCTCATGGCTAATCTAGGCTTTTTCCCTCTAATTAAGTGCTCTTCGAGTCTGTTCTTGAATGACATTCTGTAGCCAGCTATTTGCTTCTCATTCCCTCTTTTGTCTTCCTATGCCATGGCCTTTAAATGGGGCATGAGATTAAAACAGTAATCTGTGTTTCCGAGTCCTTCCGCTTTCTATCTGGTTCACCAGCATCACTGGGGATACCCTCTTCTGGTTTTATGATGTTAATGTCATCTCTTCCCCACATGAATGAAGAACTGTAGCAGTCAGTAGCTTTGATAAGTATTGACAGGATTATTGGATCTCTACTTAATGAATTGTTCTCATAGGACAAATTACTGAAGCCTATATTAGGCCCCTCCACCCCAATACTTCTGTGTAATATCCTTCATGTCCTCTTTAAAGCTATGGAATCCCAGGCTGTGACTCTGAGGCTGGGATCCCGTTCCAGGAACTCTGCAACATTTGGCCCTGGTCACTGCACATAGCACCGCTGGGGACATCCTGCAGCACGATACCTCCACCCCCGTCCCTGCGTGTTCTCTGGCTTTTCTGTTCAGACCAGTCTCTTGAGGATGTGATCAGACAGTTGTTCTTTGCCTAATAATTAGCTAGCTTCCTGAGGCATTTTTACCAGTTTTGTTTTTGAAGTCCACTTATTTAATATCAGCACAAGGATTTGGCTATAGCATCATATTTGCTTGCACGTAGAATAAAGAGATCCTCAACAAATATTGGTTGGTTGGGTGGAGAAAAGAAATAGAGCAAAAGAATCTAGCTTTTCATTAGAGGGGAATGACCTAGGATATGAAACAGGTGTTTATTCATGGTGTAAGAGTGAGCCCAAGCTCTCCGAAAACAGACACCATCTTGAATGACAGGGACTTTGACAGAATAGCTAATAAAATGGATTGAGAGTTGTAAAGTAAATGTCCAAAGCCTTAGTGTGTTCTGGGAATTTTACACTTTATTTCCTTTTAATTATTTTGCTTTTACTTTTAAATTTCAGTACATTTTTGTGTACGTGAGTTTAACAAATAAAAGCAAAAGAATCTAATTTCTGCATACAGTGGACGCTATCCTGATTGTAATCCTGGCTCTGGCTCAGGCTAGGGGTTTGGCAGAATCTCGGTGTCTGACTTTTCTTCTCTCTGGCCTGGCACCACAGGAGCCTGTGTGCTGGAGAGCTGGGGTCTGTCAAGAAAGGGCTGGGTCTGTCTGGTTAGGACCCTCTTCTCAGCCTCACACATTCCCCTTGGGCTCACTCTAGGAAAAAAAACAAAAGTCTTTTCAAACCTTTGACACAAACAAATGCCAGATTGAGCTGTTAGGCTTGCCTGGCCTCAGGAACCCAAAGGTGATCCTTAGCTACTGCTAACAAAGCCAGCCTCCCAGGGAGCAGGCATGTGCGGAGACTGTTTCCCTGAGTCTGGGTGTTGGGAAGGACAGGGGCATGTACAACAGGAAGGCAAATTAAAACTGAATTGAGGGCGGGCCACAGTGGCTCAGCAGGCAAGAATGCTTGCCTGCCATGCCAGAGGACCCGGGTTCGTTTCCCCGTGCCTGCCCATGTAAAAAAAAAAAACTGAATTGAATACAGTAAAGCTATTGGATGCCTGCTGTGTGTCAGATTTCAGGTTTGGCACTTGGGATCCAATTTTGAAAGCCGAGAATATAGCATTATCTTCCTTCTGTTTCTTCTCAACTCCTCATCTCCCCGCCACCACCCCCGCTCCACTAACTTTAGAACTAATATGAATAATAATTTAGTTTTAGCTATAGTTATTGAATAGAGCATTGTTTTCAGTGTTAATTTTTAAAGTGACTCTGTTGACTTTTCTACTTCTGTGACAGAATCTTAAAACAAATATCCCCCGCCCCACTTTTGATAGAGCCCATGGTTGTTTTATTTCTTAAGAGTTACAGGTTCTTGAGGGTGAAACAGTATACTTTCTTCACTGTTATGTTAAACATGTTTTTGAAATTATTTTCTGGTGGTATCATTTCTTTTTTTCACTTCTTGATTGTGCCTTCAATTCTGTTTTTTTAACTAAGACATGTACTATGCTTTTTCTATTTGAATATTCATGTAATCCTTCAATGCCTTATAACCACTAATATGATCATTCTATAAATGATGCTATGGTAAAATCTAAATACTGTAACAGTAATCACAGTACTTGTATGTTTTGGATTTATAATAGCAGCTGTTTTTTGAGCTTTTGCTTTTTGCCAGGTACTGTGCTAAACTTTGTATGATCTCATTTAAAAGCCATGATAATTCTGCAAAGTAGTTAATAGCATCCCTTTTTTCTGAGGAGAAATCTGAGGTTTAGTGAGATTAAGTATGTCCAACTAGGAAATAAAAGACTAGAATTTGAGCCCTGGGTCTGTAAATTCAGAACACTTATGTCCTTAATCATTATGATCTCCCATTTCCCAATAATATCAATTGTTAAGTGCTGATTTTTTAAAAATAATTGACATACGATGACATACGATATTTAAAATATAAAATTTGGTCTGATTGACATATGCATATACATGGGAAACCATCACCCTAATCAAGGTAAGAAACATATCCCTCACACCTAAACATTTTCTTGTGTCCCTTTATAATCCCTTCCTCCTGTCACCTTCTCATCCCCAGGTCATTCACTGACCCAGTTTCTGTAACTACAGATTCGTTTGTGTTTTCTGGAATTTTGTATAAATGGAATCATACAGGATGCATCATTTTTTGTTTTATTTTGTCTGAGTTCTTTCACTCGGCCTAATTATGTTGAGGTTGATCAAAGATGTTGAATGGGGTGGGCCATGGTGGCTCAGCAGGCAGAGTTCCCACCTACCATGCTGGAGACCTGGGTCCAATTCCCGGTGCCTGCCCATGCAAAAGAAAAAAAAAGATGTTGGTGTATTAATAGTTCATTCCTTGCTGTTGCTGAGTAGTATTCCACTGTGTGGATGTTGATATACCAATACTTGTTTATCCATTCACCTGTCAATGGGCATTTGAATTGTTTCCTGTTTGGGGCTGATACAAAAAAGCTGCTATGAACATATATACAGGTCTTTGTATGGATGTATGCATTCATTTCTCTTGGGTAAATATCTATGATAGAATAACTGGGTCATATGGTAGAGATATGTTTAACTTCTTAAGAAACAAACTATTTTCCATTGTGATTGTATCGTTTTACATTCCCACCAGCAGTGAGTTCGCTTGCTGGGTTGGCTTAGAGAGAGAGGCCACATCTGAGTAGTTGCTTTACATCTTCTTCAACACTTGGTATAGTCAGCTTTAATTTTAGCCATTCTAGGAAGTGTGTAGTCATATCACATTGTAATTTTATTTTACATTTCCCTAATCAGCAATGATACTGAACATCTTCTCATGTGCTTATCTGCCATCTGTATACATTCTTTAGTGCAGTAACTATTCAGATATTTCCCCTGTTTGCTTATTTGGTTGTTTATTTTCTTATTGAGTTTTGAGAGTTTTTTTTTTTTAGCATCTTTATTGTAAACCTTAACAACAAACATACAAGCATTCTTGACATACAAACATTCTATATATGGTGTATAATCAGTGGCTCACAGTATCATCACATAGTTGTATATTCATCACCGTGATCATTTTTATGAACATTTGCATCTCTCCAGCAAAAAGAAATAATAAAAAAAAGAACTCATATATATCATCCCCCTTACCCCTCTCTCTCACTGATCACTAGTATTTCAGTCTACTCAATTTATTTTAACCTTTGTTCCCCCTATTATTTGTTTATTTTTTATCCATATTTTTTACTCGTCTGTCCATACCTTAGATAAAAGCATCAGACACAAGGTTTTCGCAATCACGCAGTCCCATTGTAAAAGCTATATCATTATACAGTCATCCTCAAGAAACATGGCTTCTGGAACACAGCTCTACAGTTTCAGGTACTTCCCTCTAGCCTCTCTAATACACTTTAAACTAAAAAGGGATATCTATATAATGTGTAAGAATAACCTCCAGGAAACCTCTCGACTGTTTGAAATCTCTCAGCTACCGACACTGTATTTTGTCTCATTTCTTTCTTCTCCCTTTTAGTTGAGAAGGTTTTCTCACTCCCTTGATGCTGAGTCCCAGCTCATCCCAGGATTTCTGTCCCATGTTGCAAGGAAGGTTTACGCTCCTGGAAGTCATGTCCCATGTAGAGGGGGAGAGCAATGAGTTCACTTGCCATGTCGGCTTAAGGAGAGAGAGAGGCCACATCTGAGCAACAAGAGAGGTTCTCTGGGGGTGACTCTTAGGCCTAATTTTAAGTAGGTTTAGCCTCTGCTTTGCAGGCATAAGTTTCATAGGGGCGAACCCCAAGATTGAGGGCTCAGCCTATTGATTTGGTTGTCCCCACTGGTTGTGCGAATTCAGGAATTCTCCGAAGGGAAAGTTGAATATTTCCCCCTTTCTCCCCATTCCCTCAAGGGGATTTTGCAAATACTTTATTTACTGTTCAAATCATTTTGGGATTTATCAGTGTTTTGAGAGTTTTTTAAATTTCTGGATACAAGTCCTCTATCAGATATGTGATTTGCAAATATTTTTTTCCCAGTCTGTAGCTTCTTTCTCTTAATAGCTTCTTTCAAAGAACAGAAATTCTTAATTTTGGTGAAGTCCAGTTTATCAGTTGTTTCTTTTATGGACTGTGCTTTTGTTGTTATATCCATGAGTTCTTTATCCTACCCAGCATCACAAAGCTTCTACATTTCCTTCTAAAAGTTTTTTAAACTTTTATGTTTGTCATCTATTTTGAGATAATTTTTGTATATGATACAAGATATAGTCTAAGCTCACTTTCTTTCCTATAGATATCCAGTTGATCCAGCACCATTTAGTGGAAAGATTACCCTTTCTTTGATTTCTTTTCACTTTTGTCAGAAATCAGGGGGTTTTTATGTTTTCTTTATTCTGTTACATTGAGAGGGCAGTGAGTTCACTTGCCACGTCCGCCATAAGTTATTGGCATCAGTCTTGATGCCAGTACCACGCTGTTCTGATAACTGTAGCTTTATAGTACATCTTACACTTAGGTAGTCTAAGTCCTCCAACTTTTCTTTTCAAGGTTGTTTTGTAAATTTAGATCCTTTTCATTTCCGTGGTTATTTTAGAATCAGCTTGTCATTTTTTTACCAAAAAAGCCTGTTAGGATTGTGATTGAGATTGTACTGAATCTATAGGTCAGTGTGGAGGGTAATAGTATCTTAACTGTATTGAGCTTTCTGATTTAGGAATGTTGTCTTTCTCTTGATTTACAATTTTCTTCAGCAGTGCTTTTTGGTTTTCAGTATACAGAACTTGCCTATCAGATTTCACCCTAAGGATTTTGTATTTTTTTGATGCTATTGTAAATGATGTTGTTTATTACAATTTCAGATTGTTTCTTTCTAGTGTGTAGATTTGCATTTATTGCTCTTATTATCCTGCAGCTTTACTAAAAGTACTTATTAGTTTTACTATCTTCTTTTGTAGATTCCATACGATTTTTCTTCACAGACAGTTGCATTGTCTGTGAAGAAAGATAGTTTTCTTTCTTTCTAAGCTACATGCCTTGTATTTTTTTTTTCTACTTTTTGAATTAAGAACTCCAGCACAGTGTTGAATAGAAGTGATGAGAATGGACAACCTTGACTTATTTCTGAACTCGGAGGGAAAGCGTTCACTGTTTCACCAGTAAGTACACCATTAGCTGTAGATTTTTGTCAGTGCTCTTCATCAGCTTGAGGAAAATCCTCTTCAGGTCCTAATTTGAGAGTTTTTAAAATCAGGAATGAATGTTGGATTTTATCAAAGTCTTGTTTCTGCATCTATTCAGATGATTATGTATTATTTCTTTTATAGTTTATTTGTAGGGTAAATTACATTGATTGATTTTCTAATGTTAAATCAACCTTGCGTTCCTGGGATAAGCTCCATTCAATCATGCTATATTACTCTGTTTTTAAGTTATTGGATTTGAGGTAAAATTTTGTTAAGAACTTTTGCATCTGTTTTCTTAGGATATATTGGTCTGTAGTTTTTTTTTCCTTGTAATCTCCTTGTCTAATTTTGATAGCAAGATAATGCTAATTTCACAGAATGAGTTGGGAGATATTCCATCCTTTTCTGTATTCTGAGAGAACTTACGTAGAATTTGTGTATTTTTCCCTAAATGTTCAGTAGAATTCACCAGCCAACAGGGTCTGGAATTTTCTTTGTTGGAAGATTTTTACCACAAATTGAATTTCTTTAATAGACATATGGCAGGTCCATTTATCTCTCTCTTCTTGAATGAGCTTTACTACTTTGTGTCTGTCAAAGAATTTGCCTATATTGTCTAAGCTGTCAAATTTATAGGTATAAAGCTATTCATAACATTTTCTAATTATCCTTTTAACATCTGTAGTAATATCACTCCTCTTGTACATATTGATAATTTATATCTTCTCTTTTATCTCTGGTAAGTGTGGTTAGAGTTTTATCAATTTTATTCATCTTCTCAAACAACAGCTTTGGGTTCATTGATTTTATTTTTTGTTTTTCTGGTTCTATTACATTGATTTTTGCTTTGATCTTTATTATTTCTTTTCTTCTGTTGACTGATTTCAGTTGCTCTGTTTTCTAGTTTCTTAAGGTAGAAGCTGAAGTCACTGATTTGAGGCTTTTCATCTTTTCTAATAAATATGTTTGTTGTAGTTTGCTGGCTGCCGGAATGCAATATACCAGAAACAGAATGGCTTTTAAAAAGGGAAATTTAATAAATTACTAGTTTATAGTTCTAAGGCCAAGAAAATGTCCTAATTAAAACAAATCTATAGAAATGTCCAATCAAAGGCATCCAGGGAAAGATACCTTGGATCAAGAAGGCCGATGAAGTTCAGGGTTTCTCTCTCAAGTGGAAGGGCACATGGTGAACACAGTTAGAGTTTCTCTCTCATCTGGAAAGGCACATGGCGAACACGGCGTCCTCTGCCAGCTTCTTCTCCTGGCTTCCTTTTCATGAAGCTCCCCGGGAGGCATTTTCCTTCTTCATCTCCAAAGGTCGCTGGCTGGTGGACTCTGTTTCTCATGGCTGCATTGTTCTGCTCTCTCAGAATCTCTTTCATTCTCCAAAATGTTTCATCTTTTATAGGACTCCAGACACTAATCAGGACCCACCTAAATGGGTGGAGACACACCTCAACCTAATCCAGCTCAGCAACCACTCTTGATTAAATCACATCTCCAGGGAGATGATCTAATTACAGTTTCAAGCATACAGTGCTGAATAGGGATTAGAAGAAACGTCTGCCTTTACAAAGTGGGATTAGGATTAAAACATGGTTTTTATAGGGTACATGCATCGTTTCAAAGCAGCACAATGTTTAATATTATAAATTTCCTGCAAAATACTGCTTTAGCTGTTCCCACAAATTTTTATATTGTCTTTGTTTTCATTCAGTTCAAAATACTTTCTAATTTCCTTTTTGATTTGTTTTTTGACTCATGAGTTATTTAGAAGTGTGTTATTTAGTTTCCAAATATTTGAGTATTTTCCTGATATCTTCCTGTTACTGATTTCTAATTTAATTCATTTGTTAGAGAACATAATTTGTATACCTGAGTCCTTTTTCATTTATTTAAACTTATTTTATGGCCTTGAATATGATCTGCCCTGGTACATGTTCCATGTTGTACTTGAAAGAAATATTTATTCAGTATTGTTGAATGGAGTGTTCAAGTTTTCTATATCCTTATATAGAAAGGATATATATCCTTATATATATCCCTTCTGTCTGCTTGTTCTGTTAATTATTAAGAGGGCTATTGGAATCTGACATAATGTGAACTTTTCTATGTAAAAATCTATCAATTTTTGCTTCTTTTTTTGATAATCTAGTTACTAGGTACATAAATGTTTAAGAATGTTAGCTCTTTTTCATAGATTAACCCTTTTATTATTATAAATGACCTTCATTGTCTCTGGTAATAGTTTTTGCTCTGTAATGTATTGTTCCTAATAATAATCAGTTTTAGCATGATATATATTTTCAATCCCTTTAATTTAACTTACTTGTGCCTTGCTGTGTAAAATAGGCTTCTTGTATACAGCATGTAGTTGGTTTTTGCTTTTTCATACAGTCTGATATTCTCTGCCTTTTCATTGGGAAGTTTAGACCATTTAATTTGAATATTTATATGATTAGGTTTCCATCTACCATCTTGCTAGCTTTTTCTGTTTGTGCTATCTGTTCTTTGTTCCCTTTTCCTCTTTTTCTGCCTTCTTTTAGATTCACTGAATGTTTTTTCTTCTGATTCCATTTTATGTCCTTTGCTGAATTATTAGTACAATTATTTGTTATTTTAAGTGTTTCCTTAGGGTTTATAATAAACACCTTTTAACTCACCACTCTCTACTTTCAAGTGACATTGTACTATTTCACATATAGTTAAGAACCTTACAGGAATACATTTTCACTTCTTCCCTCCTCACCTTTGCACTCTTTGTTGTACATTTTATTTTTACATATGTTATGAAATCCTAAGTACGTTTTTAATTTTGTTCTGAATAGCCAACTTCTAAAAAAGATATTTAAATAATTTAAAAATTACTTTATTTTTATTCACATATTTACTGTTTTCCGGTAGTCTTCCTTCCTTTGTTTCAGTGTAGATCCAGCTTGCCATCTACAAAAATTTTTCTTCTGCTTTAAAGGAGTTTCTTTAACATTTCTCATAGTGCACATATGCTTGTGATGAATTCTTTCAGCTTTTGTATGCTGTAAAAAGTCTTTATTGTCAGTTCAGCTATAATATAACAAAGATGTTCTTAAAAATCACCATGTTATATAAATATAGTATATAAAATTATACAATAAAAACCACAGGGTTTATGGGAAAAATGAGATCGGTGGCACAACACTGAAAAATTTATGTGACATAAAAAAAAGACAGGAATGCAATAAATAGTAGAATAGTTTTATACATCTTGAGTGGTTAAGAAATACATACACACAACAATAAATATGGCACTTTACGTGAAAAAGACCTGAAGTTTAGTTGTAGAAGCAAATGTCAGAAATAAGTTATTGTGAGGTGGTAGAAGGATGGTTGTCAGAAATTGGACAGAAAGTTGTAACACCAGCTGTGGATGGGTGAGGCTTGTAACATACATGGTGAACTGAGGTAGATAATTGAGGCATGTGTGTCTGTTTTTGTATATTCTTGTGTGGCGTGTTTCAGCTGGGAACAGTTTTCTGTGATTAGTATTTCTTGTGAAGGAAATAGTACATAATTTATATTATGCTGAAGTTGTTCCCTGATACATCAGCTACACTGGGAAAAATTCCCATTTTCAAAACAAGTTATGTGTACTTGTTTTCCCTTGGTTTTGTTTGTTTGTTTGTTTTTTCCCTTGGTTTTTGAAAGGTATTTTTTACTGGGTAGAAAATTTTAGGTCAGCATTTTTTTTCTTACAATATTTTGAAATATTGATTCCTGTGGGTTTGTAGTTTGTATCAAATTTGGAAAATTTTAGCCATTATTTCTTTAAACATACTTTTTGGTCCCCACCTCCAAGTGCAGGGACTCCAAATATACAAATTCTAGGCCTCTTGAGGTTGTCCCACCGCTTACTGATTCCCTATTTGTACAATAAGTCTTTTTTTCCCTCTGTTTCATTTTAGAGTTTCTAATGTCTGATATGCTGTTAATCATCTTCCATGTCTGTTAAACATTCTAAGTGTTTCATCCAGCTTCTTGATGTTTTTGAAGATTAATTTTTCTCAGCATTTTATATTTTCTTTGTTGAATTTTTTGTTTTTGTTTTTTGCATGTCTGATATTTTTTATTGAATGCCTGACATTGTTGGTTGCTGAATATATTTGCACTCTAATAAATATTCTTGAGCTTTCTTCTGGGATGTTATTTAGTTACTCAGAAACAGTTTTGATCTTTTTGGGCCCTCCTTTTAATTTTATCAGGTAGGACCAAAGCAGCATTTTATATATATCAGGCTAATGTTTTCCTGCCACTAAGGCAAAACTCTTCTGAGTATGCTCCTGATACCCCTTTGCCTGTGAGATTTTTCTCTCTTCTTGTGGGAGCAGGCAGTATTACTGGCCCTGTGCAAGCACTGGTCATTTTTCCTTCTGATCCCAAGGGAAGGCAAAGAACCACCTGAGCAGTGTACTTAGCTAAAGCCATGCGAGGGACAATTCGTGGCAGGTATCCGAGCTCCAGTTCTCACCCCCTTGTTTCCCCAGGCTCCCAGATGTGTGTCCACAGCTCAGGAAGACCACTAAGCTGTGCCTCGGTCTCCCCCTTCCCATGTCATGGCGCAGAGGCAGTGAGAGGGCTCACCTCAGTTGTTTCCCATCCATCAGAGATCGTTGTCCTTCACTGCCTTGTGCCCAGTGTCTTGACAACTGTTTCCTTTATTTTACTTGGTTTTTGATTTGTTTGAGGCAGGAAGGTATATCTAGACTCTTTTACTTGATCTTGTTCAGAAGTATAAATCTTAATCTGGTTTTTAAATCTTGCTCAGATGATTTTAATTATGTGCATTAGAGTGATGGGGCCCATTGGCCCAGTGCAGTGACTTGGAGTCTAGCTCTCAGTCTGGTCGTGACAAGGTTGGAAGGGCTGCCTTCTGCCCTGCTGTCAGCCAGCAGTGCCTTCAGCCTTGGCTCACCCTCGGTTCTGCCAGGTGCACTCGTGGCACGTGCGGCACCACCCAGCCAACATGAGAGCCAGCAACTTTAATTGCAGTTTACTTTCTTGGTTTCAGGTTCATATTTATATATTTTACTTTAAGTTTTTTTCAGAACATCTTTATATTTTTGTGTCATTTAGAAAAATGTTTCTTTTAGTGGAAAACATTGTTTTTTCTAATAAAGAGATTGGCAGGATTGATTTTTGATGTGAGCTATAAAATTTAAGTGTTCTTATTATGATTATAGAATAAATTATCTGCCAGATTCATAATTACTATAACACCATAAGAACTTTTTTCAACTCTTTTAATGTCTCTAATATATAAGTGAAATGTACTCATATGTAAAATGTAAAAATTTTGGAACATACAGGAAAGTATAAGGAAGAAAATTTTTTTTAATTATCTATATTCTCACGCTGGGAGATAAAACTATTATGAATAGTCTGGTGTGTTTCTTTTTTATACTTTTTTAAAAAAATTTCCCTCCCTTTTCCATTTCAGTGGAAGACATATGACCCTGCATTTTCGCAATTGGAAGTTTGGTTCCGATTTGTCTTTGTGGTACTTACCTTCATTGTCACTGTAAGTACCATTTGCTGACTGAGTCTGTCAGAATCCTAGCAAGGACAAAGATAGTTTATGCTATGACGATGATCGAAATGTGAACCACATGGAAGCTCTGTCTGAACTTTTTTAGATACTCCATCAAATGTGTTGTATGTCTGCTAGGATGCCGTGATGCAAAAAGAATAAAAGCCCAGGTGATATAGTAACTTTCAACAAGGGTTTCCATGTAATAGTAATTATGCAGCACTGGCTTTTTAGTACAGTTTCAGCATCATTCATTGAAAACAGCCATTTCATGTCCATGGAAGGGACGTCTCCATTATTTTAAGTTTATCTTTCTCTGAAGGCCGACAGTGCATTCCTGGGGTTTTACATTTGGTAAATTGTACTGGACCTTTCGGTCTCTGTCTGGGTTTGTGCAGGTATAAGGCCAAAGGGAGATGGATCTGGAAATACAGGTTTTTGGCTCATTTGGGATCCGAGGTTTGTGTCCACAGCACACTATAACTCTAGGGGAAAATGCTTTCCCTTACCAACCGAAGAGATCCCCACAGAGACCCAGTCTGTGAGGAGAAGTACTTATGAATCGGGGGAAGAAGATGTCTGCTTCATTTAGTAGAACAGAGTTCCTGACTTACTGATTCTGCAGGGCTGTACTCTGCCTTCACTGGAGTCTTACCCTGGTGCTGACAGAAAGGGTGTGTCATTTGGGGACATGCCTGCTGCTTAACAGAGGTGACTTCTCCAGTTGCCACCCGAGGATGCTTTGGCACTTAGCAGGCTAACTCTGCAGAAGGATACAGATGGTGGTGGTTTGTGGGGTATGGCTGGGTAGGCAGGACACAGTCACTAGAATAGACAGAAAGTTGGAGGGTACAGTGCTCAGGCCAAGCCAGGGGCCTCAGGGAACCCCAGCAGTTCTCCTAATGAACATAGCAAATAAAAGTGGAAAACTGACATTGCGATTTGGTCAGCCAGAAATCCTTGCTCCTTCTTGATTTCTGTTGCTACCCTCTTGGGCCCAAGGAGGTGCTATTCAAGGTCCTTAAGTATGTTCTTAAATAAAGAGAGGCATGCCTGAGCCTCATCACATGACGTGGACTGGGGGAAATAACCAATCTGCCTAAGTAACCCAGGTTGCCTAGAAAATTAATTGGTTTATGCCAAGTTACAGGAAAAATCACAAAATAGTTTTAAAAACAGTTTAAAGAAACATCTCCCCTGGGCCTAGGGTGCCTTCTTTAGGGGGGTGTTTTGAAAATAGACCCATTCTCAGCCCATGGCCGTAGACCTTGCTACCTGGTGCCCTCCTTAAGAGCTGGGGCCACCTTAAAGTTTCAGGACCAGGAGGGTGTGGGATCTACACATATGGCCTTTGCCCAGGGGGTGTTTTCCTCTGTGCTGGCCTTGTCTGGGAGCAGCCTGCTGCAGAAAAGGGGCTGAGGGGTGGGGGCTCTTTTCTTTTCCAGAGGATTTATGGCCATTATATTCCTGGGTCCTTTTTGCCCTTGTGAGAACAGCTGGTGAACCCCTCTTATCTAAGGCTCCTTTGCAGCATTTCCACCCCTACCTCAGTTGTCATTGGTCACCTCTGGGACCACCTTAGTTAGCTCAACCAGGATTTAACTCAGCAGGCCTGACACTAAACACCTAGATTGTAGAGTTGGGAAGACTTAGCTTTCTAAGGAAGCAGGATGTATGCAAAGAAGACCCCACCTCCGTCGGTGACTGGTGGGCCCAATTTGATTTGCAGTGTCTGTTTGCGCATTCCCTACGGAAATTCTCCATGCGGGACTGGGGAATTGAGCAGAAGTGGATGTCCATTCTTTTGCCTCTGCTGCTACTTTATAACGGTAGGTGCCATTTTATTTTGGAATCTTTCCCCTTAAAATTTAAAGCTGAAAGGAATCTTAAAGGTCGCCTAGTCTCAAAGCGCTCCAGAAATAGCCTGCTGGTACCCCCATAAGGAATGTCTACCCGTCTGTTCCTCAGCTACCCGTGAGTGATGTTTCCCCAAGATGTGGCAGATGCCTAGGATCTTTAACAAATACGTGACTGTTCTGGTAGTTAAAACTTGGAATTGCTACAGACACAGCAGTCTTGGAATTTGGCTGAAGGTGGCCAAGCACTGCTGTCTGTTCCTCTTTACCTGCTCCAAAAAGTGTTTGCTTCCAGCGCTGAAGCAGGAGGAATTCTCAGGCCTGCAGGGAGGAGCTGATGGTGGGAGCATACGGCTCTCTGTCATGCTTCCAGAGCAATCTGTTTGTTAGCTTTTAGGTGTTTTGAAAAACAAAATACCCTTGGGTTCACTAACTTTCCTTTGGCTCTGACCCAGGGAGAACCAGGTAGTGAGTTCTGAGCCTTCCCTCCCAAGGGAGTGGGGTACCCTTTGCTGGGTGACAGGGAGTCCCATTTTGGTTTATGCATTTCTGCCTCTCGTGTTGCAGATCCTTTCTTCCCCCTCTCCTTTCTGGTGAACAGCTGGTTCCCAGGGATGCTGGACGATCTCTTCCAGTCCATGTTTCTGTGTGCCTTGCTCCTCTTCTGGCTGTGTGTGTACCACGGCATCCGAGTCCAGGTAGGCTCTGCGGAGAGAGCTTAAGATGTAGTCCTCCGGGCGGGCCATGGTGGCTCAGCAGGCAAGAATGCTTGCCTGCCATGCCAGAGGACCCGGGTTCGTTTCCCGGTGCCTGCCCATGTTAAAAAAAAAAAGATGTAGTCCTCCTTCCCAGACTCCCATGTTTGCTTCCTCACTCTTGTAGGACTTAATTCTTACAGAGGAATTTATCCTTGACAATCTGTCTTCAGCCTCATGCTTAATAAAAGAATGCGTGTTACATAGAAATGATTGGAGTGTGTCTAATATGGAATATTAGGGGTCATTGTGTTGCTGGAATTACTAACTTGGTTTTTTGTATTTCCTTCTTTTTTTGCTCTTTAGGGAGAAAGAAAGTGTTTAACTTTCTATTTGCCTAAATTCTTTATTGTTGGACTATTGTGGCTGGCTTCTGTTACTCTAGGAATATGGCAAACGTGAGTAATTTTATTATGTGTGAAATTTCAGTGATGAAAAGCATTTAACAGTGGTGGACAGATTAAAAGTCTCACTGTATTTTGTGAAATCATCTGGTAGGGAATATGTCAGCTAGTGTTTCAAGAGTTGGTAGTATGACTTAAAGTAAGGAATTCATCTTTGGTTGTATGGCTTGTAGGGATATTAACCATTCCACGAGTCTAAGCTGGAAAAGGACAAAGACTGTCACTGCTTAAGATTTTTCCTTTTCATTTCCAAGACACAGAAATGATGCTCAGATTGGGTCCTGGCTCTCCATAGACCCTCTCAATTTTAGATTCTCCTTTCACTTGTACCTATAAACCTTCCATCCTTACACTAGCTCCCAAAGGTTCTTTTTATTAGTATTTGTGCCATGTGGTACCGGAGCAGAAGCCTAATGCGTCAACAGCCTGATTCCCCTGTGTAGGATTTTCCCAAAGCAGTTCCCTTCCAGGTGGTGTGATTTTGGTGACTGGCGTGCCCAACTCGCCATACGTGACCAGTGTGATGCTGGCACCTGCCTCTCATTGTCCCCACCTCTCTGTGCCTACATGCTCCTGGTCACCTGTCATCTCAGCTGCCCATTTCCATCTTGAAAAGGAATTTCGTGGAAGTCTATGTTTACTCTTACTGCTTTCTTGATATACCCTCATCAGTTTCATAGTGCCTGCATGTGCCATTAAAAGATGCTTGGAACACCTGTCAGAATTGCAAGAGAAAAATCTATGTAGGGATTTTTATGAAGAAAAATATAGCATTTTTCTGTGAGGGCAACTTTACAACACTGATGACTCTGGGTACATAGTCATTTAGTGATGTGTCTCCTTTTTAAATGTGAAATGAAACTTAACCTTATAAATCTAGGATTGCCTCTTTTTAAAACTCTTTTTATTGTGCAATATATATACAAAGCAAAGAAAAAAGAAAGCAGTAATTTTCAAAGCACTCTCAATAGTAGTTGCAGAACAGATCTAGGATTGCTTTTTAAAAATCCTTTACTGTTGGTTAGTAAATAGTTTACATTAAAAAGTAAAAAAAGAAAAAAGCAAAGCCAGTTATTAATCTGTAATTTTTAAAATAAAATTATTTCGTAGAGTTAATGAATTACATGATCCGACATACCAGTATCGAGTAGACACAGGAAATTTTCAGGTAAGGATAATTAATAAAGCTTGAGGATTTTTTTCTAAGTACTATTTTATACAGTTACTGAATTTTATCACTTCAGTTGTACTGTTGATCTGAGCTTGCCTAACAGGCTATTTGAAAGAACTATAGAAGGTTCGTGGGTGGGAGAATTTTCTGGAAAATATGATTGAGTTGTATTAAAAAAACGTAGGCTTTTGAAAGCAGTTTTTTCCCTCTGTGCTCAGAGGGCCCTGTGCTTGGTTTAATATTTTGCAGTCACCGTCCTGGAATGCTTAACATCTTTTGAACAAGGGGTCCAGCACTTTTTTCTTACCCAGTACCCTGCAAATTATGGAGCAGGTTCTGAGTGTGGCTTTTTCTCAGACCCTCCAGGTTGTCACAGGCGCCCCATCTCTGTCTTACAGGGTCCGCCCTCCCTGGGCCCAGCTGCCAACCCCCGACATGTGCACTCAGGGCTGAGAGGCAGCAAGAAACCCAGTGCAGGAGCTGGGAGTTTTGAGACCCCATTCTGCTTACTCACAGGCAGTCCTTGGAGGCCCCCAGCATGCAGAAAAGAGGGATTTTCCTGCAGCAGAGATTTGAATCCTGACCTTAGTTGAAGTCTAGCATTTCTCACTTTGGCTTTACAGAGCTTCCTGTGTCATAATAAAATCAGTGATTCTTTGTAGACGCCTTGAAAAGATATTTAACTTGACCATAGATATATGCCTGATTCTTTTTTTTTTTTTTTTTTAGCAATTCAGTCATATTTTTTTTATGACTGAATTGTTCATTCTTTTTATTTTTTTCATCCTTAAACTTTTTATTTTGAAGGTATTTCAAACTTACAGAAATTGTCTGGTTCATAACTAAATTCCAA
>PVIY010003490.1:46247-95018 GCA_004026745.1 Myrmecophaga tridactyla
TGTCATCTGGAGTGTGAGGACCTCAGAGGAGGCTTTTCTAGGTTGGGGTGGGAGTGACACTGAAGGAATGGAGCAGAAGGAACTGCTTTGGCACGTACTGCAGGGGCAAGTCCACAGATCCTGGGACAATCACATGTTAGGCTACTGGTCGACCTTTACTCCCAGATTTAGATGAAATGTAGCAATTCAGGCAAAAGTTTACCCTAACTTTTTGGTAAAAAAGTGACTTTTTGTTACTTGTCACCCAAAGCCTTTGTCTGTAACAGTCCCTCAGTTTTTATGTGAGGAAACTGAGGGGGAGGTAATAGGAATTGCCCTCGTTCACCCAGCTGGGAGCAGCCACCAGGCCAGGGCTCTGTGTCCCAGGTGGCCCGAGGTCTGTGACTGTAGAGCGAGGTTCCCTCACCATGGTTGTCCCTGGCCACGGTGGTCCCTGGCTGAGTCTCTCCTCTCAGTCAGGCTGTGGGGAAAAGCCAGTGACTAAGTGGCTCCCACATCATCATCTCCTTTCCAGAAAGGACTGACCAAGTGGCCACAGTCTGTTACTAAAGCAAACACTGCAGAAATCTGAGACTTCTAGGATGCTAAAATGCTGAGAGATCCACAGCTTTGTAGTCCAAACCCTTTGTTTTACAGTGGAGACAGTAAAGCCCAGGCTAAAGTCACACAGCTGGTGGTGCGGCAGAAGCAGAATCTAGGTGTCCTGCCTCAGTTGCATGCTCCACCCTGTGCACCAAGAGCAGAATTCTGAGAGGAAGGCAAGGGGCTAAGATGAAGGGGTCAGCGTGAAGGAAAGCCCCACAAGGAAGCTTAGTGTTCAGGCCATTCCCACCCCTCTTCCAGAGCCCCAACTCTCTCAGAACTTCCTGGCACTTGCCTTCTGTATCAAAACTGTGAACTGCAGGAGAAAGGGTGTTTTCAACCCTGCAACAAAATTACAGAATTGTGTGTTCAGCCCCTTTGTTGTGCAGACAAGAAATCTGAGGTCCAGAAAAGCTGAGAGTGTTACGATCTGATCCAGGATTCTTTCTTTGACTTGTGCCATCATCCTCCTAACAGGACAAGGAGCCAGGTTCTCTCCCCAGGGGACAGAGACAAAGAGTGGCCACTGGCATTTATTGAGCACCAACTGTGTGGAGGCAGTGTGCTAAGAGTGTCACATGCTCCAAGCGAGGAGCATCTCACATGTAATGGGAGGAGTTTGGGTTCTTACAAATCTGGTCAGCAAAAGACGGGGGTCCTGTCGAGGTGAACTGCCTGTGTTCCCCGAGAGACAGGAGGATGTGCTGCAACCAAAGAAAGGCCGAAGGGACTGGGGCACTTTCTTGTTCTGCTTTGTGGAGTGAGCTTCAGTGTCTCAGTCCTTCTGAGGATTTCTGAGCTTCCTGTTGGTGGTGGCACTAGAAGGAGAGGAGTCCTGCTCTTTCCTCAAGCACCGTCTCATTTCCTTCTAGGGGATGAAGGTTTTCTTCATGGTGGTGGCAGCCGTGTACATCTTATACCTTCTGTTCTTGATAGTGCGGGCTTGCTCTGAGCTGCGTCACATGCCTTATGTAGGTAAGCACCACCGGGCTTGCTTCCAGAATGGGTTTCCCAGCCCATGCGGGGAGAGGGACTGCAGTCTTATTTTGAGAAGTCTTCTCCTGAGGAGATTTATCCTCTTTACCCCAGCCTGGGGACCCGGTACCTTGGGTCCCTGGGGAGGAGCCCCGGCAAGTGTGAGTGAATGATCTGGGACCATTTCCACGTGCTGGTTACCTTGTCGCCAGAATTGGCCCCAGCAGAGTCAGGCTCGTCAGCCCGATCTCGTGGGGCTCTTACTCTCCACCACGTCTTTGACCCTAGGATGGTGAGAACAGCATCTCTCCCGTCCCCACAGAGGTTTAAAGTGCAGAAGGAAGAGGGTTTTTCTGTTCAGGGGGCTTTGCTTTGTTTTTTGTTTTTATTTTTAGGATCTCTGAGCTGAGAGTGGAATTTACTTCCAAAGTTTAATGGGATTATTTCTTTCTTTTTCAGACCTCAGGTTAAAATTTTTGACCGCATTGACCTTTGTGGTGCTTGTCATTAGGTAAGAAGACTTCATTTCTTGAAAGAAGCAAAGCTTTGAGTTTTTATTTTGCTATCACAAACCTTTTTTTCTCTCATTTTGAGGGATTGATTTCAGGGTCTTTCCCCAGCCTGTCCTCATATTCATCCGGCCAAAGGGCCTCTCACCTGGGGTGGGTGGCTGGAGCACAAAGCCCATATACTGGGCAGGAGGGCCGATGTTTCTGCTGTATGTGCCCAGGGAAGCGGAGAGCATGAACACATGGCCAGGAGCCATCAGAGCTGACTTCTTACCTGGCACTTGCCTGGGTCTCATGTACGAGTAGCATATGCAGTTGAACTTCTTTCAGAAAATTAGAATACTGTGAGACCTACCTGTCACCTTAGAATCTTTCGGATTCTCAGAAGCCCGAGGAGGTCTTTTGGTTTGAATTCAGCACAGCACGTGACATTTGTGCAGCAGCACTGCTGGTGCCGAGGTGGGAGGGCCATGGTCCTCTCGGGAAGGAGACCGTGCCAGGAGGACGCCCCACCTGAGGAGCTCCCCTTGGGTGAGTGGTGCAGGCCTAGCTGCTGGTGGTGCTAGCCTTTTGATGAGGAGGGGACAGGGCCTGGGGAGTTGTTCTTTTGAACAAACTCCAGATAATCGTTTACTTATTTATGGTTTGTCTCTTTTTTCTGAGATGAAAATCCAGAGCGAAAAAAATCTAGTGATCTGCCTTTCTCTTTTGATGGTTTGGATTGCAACTGGGTATCAGCACCTTTTCCTGTGCAGGGGGTCAGATGCAGCCCTCTGGGACAGGCCTCTCGGAGACCGGCTCCCCACCGGGCTTCACTCTGGGGGTCCCCAGGTGTTCGGGCTGTGAGGACTCCTCTAAACACCCCCATCCATTCACCAGCCTCCAGGAGTAGTGAACAGTGCCTAGGGAGATGCGTGAATCAGCATGAACCTTTATGTGAACTTGAATTGTTACCCATAACAGCATACAAATTCACTTAAAGTAATACTACCTTGTTTTACCTTATTCAGCCTCTTTTCAGTACTTGGTGCACATGTTGTTGCCTTTCTGTAACTTCTCAGCCCCCTCACACAGATGCTCCTCTCACACACCTCACACCCCCTCACACTTACCCTCTCTACATACACACCCTCATCCCCCCTCACGCACACCCCTCATACCTCCTCGTATCCCCTTCCACACACTCCCACACCCCCTCACTCTCTCCACCTCAGAGAGTCTGTAGGTTGGAGCTACTGTCTGTCTTAGAAGTTATGCTTTTGTGATCTTTCTTCATGTAAATTTTGAAGGGGATTCATTTATTTACTCAAGAAATATTTATTGAGTGCCTACACTGGTGAACAGACAGGCTGCCCCTGTGCGTGGTGTTTATATTGTAATGGAGAAAGACAGGTGATAAATGAGTAAATAAATGGCACGGATGCCAGAATAAAAATAGGACAGAGAGAAGTGACAGTGGCAGGAGGGAAGCAAATGCTTTAGATGGGGGGAAGGGGAGCAGGAAACCTCTTTGGGGAGGGGACATTTGACCTGAGGCCCGAGTGACAAGAAGGCTGAGCCTTGGACGCCTCTGGGCGGTGGGACAGCAGGCACAGGGCTGCATTCAAGGCCAGTGTGGCTGGAGCAGGGCCGGGGAAGCCTGGGCTGGGCGGGCTCTGCAGGCCACCGTGGGCATTTGGGTTTTATTCTCAGTCACGGGAACCTCTGGAGGCTTTTATGTGAATGACCTGGTTGACGTTTTTATTGAACAATCAGTGTGGCAGCCAGGTGGAGGCTAGACCCCACCAGGGAGGTAAGATGAGAGCAGGAGTCCCGATCAGGAGACTGTCGGGGTTTTTCTGGGGAGCCAGTGTAGGCTGTGGAGGTAAATGCCTAAATCCCCTCCTAACCACATATATCAGTGGGCATGTATCTGGCTCAGAGTCGTATTGCTTCTGTCACTGTGTCACTGTGCCCGAGGCTGTGAGAATATAACGGAGAAGCAGATTTTTCTCAGGCAGCTAATAATCTGGTGGAGGAGATGGTCTTGAAAGCATAAATTAAGAGAGCAGGGACTTCTGATACTGTCCATGTCAGGGTTAACTCATTGTGTTACAGCAGCTGACCGATTTCTAGTCTTCCTAGAACAGACTAAAAAAACCAGAGGCAGGGAGTGCATGTGTATGAAGTGAGGCTTCCGTGCAGAAATAATGGTGCATAGAATGTAAGTGTGAATGGGTGAGTATAATAATGTATGTGAAGTTGATGATATTTTGTATATTTTTACCGTCTTCCCTCCCCCACCTTTTTTTCCAGCATCATCATCCTTTATTTAAGGTTTGGAGCACAAGTATTACAAGACAATTTTGTAGCTGAACTGTCAACTCACTACCAGAATTATATCCTTTTAATTGGGAGACCTCAGACTTTAAGGGTTCATTCTATATCCAGGATTAGAGTTGTAGGTTTATGAATATCAAGAAGAGGCAGATAGCTCTTATGCTCTGGAGACCTGCGGGGACCTTGCATTTACTGTCCTGGTCTGTGCTGACTGCTTAACACATGCTCTCGTTTGATCCCCAGTACAGCCTGTGAAGGGAGCCAAGGTTACTTCTTTAAGTTTGCGGGGTTAAGAACCTCCCTGGGGTCATTTACTCTGACCTAGGGACTCCCGAGAACCAGACCCTTTCTTTATGCTTCATTGCTTCCTCTCAGCAGGGCAGAACTGAACAGACACGTGAAACCCAGCCAGAGTTCCAGGCTCACAGCAGCCCGGAGCTGTCAGTCATTTCACTGAGGTGCATCAAAGAGTCTAACCGAGCATCTTCTCTACCCATTCGGCATCTCTATCACTGTAACCCCCATGTATAAAAATGTAGTTTCTTTTCGTTGTGATAATCATGAGTAGTTTAAGCCTCAGTGTCTCAGGAAAGACTCATAAAGCATTGGGACTGTTATCCATTCCTATGCCATATGTGGGGTCAGTGGGGTGAGGGGGGTAAGGATTGTTGCTTTATGTTCTAAACTGACCATTTTCCAAAGAATGCTAGGTCCAGTCTGTGCATTTTACTACCCCTGCAATGGTGGAAGCCATCGGGGACACCTGGGAAATAAACCTTTAAATCATGGATGCATGCTTTGGGGCCTCTTAATTCCTTAGAATGAAGGCGCAAGCTTTCAATTTTTTGTGATTGAATTTCAAAAGTAAGCTTTTTATCCGTTTCTCAAAGGGGTCTGTCACCTAGAAAGGTTAAGAACTACCAGTTTGAGAGCTTATTTCAAATTCTGCATCTCATTATTGTGTTAAGAGGCCTTACTCAACTAGAATCCCACGGCCTTCATGCCCTTGGCATAGAACTTGAACTGTCAGTCCTGCCAATGGGCACTGGGTAGTTAGGAGGCTGTCCCCCTTCCCCACCTCATTTCCCAGCATGGTCTTGGGAAGTCCAAGTTTCCAAGGAGGGAGCCTGTTCTCTGCTGATATGATAGGTCATGGTTTACCTGTGATTTACTGTGACCTTGAAAAAATTGTTACACCCCTCCGATGGTGAAATTGGAATACAGCATGCTATCAGCAGGCTTATGGAAGCCCCCATGTGCTGGCTAGGTTTTAGCACTAGAAAGAATCACCTGGTGAACAGGTGGAACAGCCAGACTTAAAAGCAAAGGTGCGATGAATCCAACCTTTATGTCCCCAGGACTGCATATCTCCCTTGACTGGAGTTCACCAGTGGAATTCTTATCTTTCTATGGCTTGTTGAACTTTTATCTCTACACCTTGGCCTTCGTGTATTCTCCATCGAAGAATGCTCTGTACGGTAAGCCACCCTGGGGTCTGGCTTACTGTTAGAGAACTTAGCAGAACGCACTTGCTAGGTTTTTCGTTAACGTTGGGCACCACAATTCACCGTGCCTTCTCTTTCAGTGAATTCAAGGTAATTTAAGTGGCAAGCTCCAGGCTTTAGTTAGAACACTGCATTTGTTGAACCTGTATTGTATTGTTCTGCACAAGATGACAGGCTTTATGTCCATCAGCCCTCTGCCCCAGGAAATAAAGTCTGCTGAGTTTTAGGGCCAAACTATTGAAAATAAAGCCAGAAGGTACCAAAACAGACAAACAAACCAAACCCATCTCTCACACAGGAAATTAAAAGGATGAGCACTTCCTGGACAGAGGCAAGGGATATATTGTTAGATTTTAGAATCATCACATGACACTTCATATTGCTCATGAGTTTCCAAAGCACTTTCTTGTGCAGTGTCTCATACGATCTTCACAGCAAGTTGATGCTAAAGGTATAATCAACCCCACTTTACAGAGGAAGAATTTAGATGTAACTTGCTGCAGGTCCAAGGTCTGGCAAGAAGCAGGGCAGACAGAGCCGGGCTCCTGAGGCTCTTTTTCCTTCCTTACTCCCTGTCTGCACCTGGGAGAAAGGAACCAGCATCTCAGGACCTCCGAGGCCGGTCACCTTGGTGAGCTCCAGCCTTTGCCTGGACTTTCAGGCAGGCTGAGTTTATCTATTCAACAACCCTGTGAAGTAGATGGTATTATCTCTGCTTTGTAATTGAGGACTTGAGCTCACGGGATGAAATGGTTGGTTCAGGTTCACATGGATAATAAATGGTGGAAGCTGGGATTTGAACTCAGCCCTTTCTTACTTTGATCCTTTTTTTTCAGGACAGGGTCTTGCCTCCTCAGAATAATATTATGAATTGCTCAAGATAAAAATGCTTTTGTTGGTTTCAGAGTCCCAGTTGAAAGACAATCCTGCATTTTCCATGCTGAATGACTCAGATGATGATGTGATCTATGGGTAAGTCTCTGTCTCCTGAAGGAGATCTCACAGGGGGCCCGTAGCCTTGTTTTTCGGGTTTACTGAACCAGGGGGTAATCATTCTAGGATGATTTTCAGGGTATTCTAGTACTTCACCTAGGAGTGTCATGTGATTCCATGGTTTTCCATTTTCATCTTTTCAGGCTTAGATTTAATGACATTCCTTTTTGCTCAATATCTAAATTGAGTGTTGATCACAAGAACAGTTCCTTCTGGACTGATAGGGTCCCCGTAATTGGTGGGAGTAGGGAGGTAGGAGGGAGAGGAAGACCGTGCAGCATCAGCTGACAGTGGAAAATCGAGAATGAAGCTGTGAAATGAATTCTTGGTAGAATGGCAAGTCATTGTGACAGAAGAAATGATGAGCTGTCAAAATCAGCATGGTATCAAAGATGTCTTTTGTAATAGGAGTGACTATGAAGAAATGCCTCTGCAGAACGGCCAGGCCATTCGGGCCAAGTACAAGGAAGAGTCGGAGAGTGACTGACCTGCCAGAGGGGCAAGACTTCAAGGAACCGGAACATTTTTCTCTAGTGACCATTCCCTGGCCTCCCCCTGTACCTGCTTATATTCAGACATTTTTTTATAAGCAAAGATTTCCTGTTCCTTGTTTGTTTACATATTTAAAACAATGAAAACCAAAACTGAGGGCAAATTTAAATATTGGACCAGATTTATTGCCAGGATGGCTACGTTTATTTGGGAAGGAGAGGTGCTGACAAAAAAGATCCAATAACCAGATCTTTTTTATATATACAAAGATTTTAAATGAAAAATAGCATATTTTCAGTGGCAAGAGGGAAATTACCTGTTTTTATTAGAAAGAATTATGTACTTTGGTTTTTTCATAATTCACTAATTCCAAGTACACATGAAACATGAGTAAGGTGCATAGCAGGGCACCGTTCCTCTTGCTCCTTGCCCTTCCCGCCCACAGTACTGTTTGACCCTTTACACTTCATGGGAAACCTGTCTGTCCCGTGGTTGCCACACAAGGGCAGCCCAGCGCAGCTGAGCAGGAAAGGCTCTACTACTTAAATGACTGCTAATTTAGATTGTGTTCTGTGATACATGAGTTATGGCTCATGAGAGGATTGGTTGATGGGCAGTTCACCTGCACGAAAGCAAAAGCAGTGGTGTGGTGGAGTGCTAATGAGGGTTTAATAAGGAAAGGCTAAGATAATTTATAAGTTGCCATTCCAGTGGGAGAGGTATTGCTTCTATGCAGTTTTTCAAGAACATGTGTGCTTGTGTGTATCTGTGTGTGTGGCTGGGGAGGGGAACAGGGTAATTGTCACAATTCCAATAAATAGTACTTTCTACAATGCTATTAAAACATGGCATTCCTTAGAGCTTTTTTTTTTAACAAATGATTGATAGAATTCTTTCTTGCCAAGTTTTTCACTTTCACATTTGGAAACTAGATGAAAAGAAGGTAAAACATACTAAACAGCTCATGAAAAACATCATTGGTGAAGGTAAATGGTTTGGAAATCATTCCCTATCCTCTGTGTTTCACATGATGGTCAGGTAAACAGAAGAACTGCTTGGTGGAAAAGAGATTTCTTTTGTTGCTGGGTCTGTAGCATCATCAAAGGCCCAAGCCGAGTTGCCTGTTTCTTTCGTCAAAGATTAAATAATGGAAGCATGGTATAGATACCTCCTTTGTTTTTCCTTTGACATACACACTAATGTCTCTTTAACTATTAACATAAATTGTAAACATCCTTTCTGATGCCATCATGGCAAATACACAAGTACAGAATATGATTCCAGTCTGCAAACAGCACCTACATTTTCTTCATCTATGCATTAACTCTCAAATTACTATTCACAGCTAAAAATTATGATCCCCTTTAGTTCTGCTGGACCTGTGAGGCAACTCATATGGACCCCTTAGTATCTTACTTTTTAATTCAAACTTGAATAATGTACCTTATGGACTCCATTTACATTGTTTTGTTTTTTAAAAAAAAAAACCTTGTAAATAGGAATGTTTGAAATAAAACAACTATTATTGCAAGGGTAATTCAAGTTTACATCACTTTTATATTTGCAATGGTATGATTACTTGCTTCAGTATATTGGAAAAATATTGTTATCAAGTTTTATAATTTCTAAATACTATAAATAATTTAATGTAAACTAATGAAATTTATGCTGATCTGTGATATAGTTTACAAATTTTATTTATATCCTTTATGATTTGGAATGCTGTTATTTATCAGTAAATGTAAAATATTTGAGGCATTTAGCTGAACATATTAGAAGTTTTAAAAAATTGTCATTGTCTTCAAGTGTAATTATAAACTGATGACTGGTATCTTCATACTGTAACTCTTCATGGCATCAAGTCAATGAAATTAAAAATATGAGAGTATTTAATTTTTATGTAGCTAAGTTGGAAACCAGAAAAACTACAACGGACAGTACTTAAAGGGAAAATCATTATTTAAATCATGCATTTTCGGTTTCCATGATGTATCATATATATATATATCAGTCGTATTACATGCTCCATGTAAAAATGTGCTTAAAGTATATAGCACTTAGCCTGTAGACTATGTGCCATAAGTTACTAGGTTAAAATATGATCTGCCAGAAACTTGACAGTAGCAAGGAAAAATATATATTTTTTGGAGTTTTACAAACTTAAATTACCAAGTCAGAGGGCTGACTTGAGTTCTTTCATGGTAATAACTTGAATAATACCATCTTCTGGATAACTTTTTTATACCAGTCCAGTCTAGGAGAAGCCTGTAAGATGATCATAGGTATTAACGGTTTCCCTAGGGACAATCTTCACTATCCATGTGGATAATAGTTCTGCTTGATTTATTATTAAATCATTACAGCAGTAAAGTGATAGTTTTCTCTCTTTTAAGCCCTGTTTGAAAGGCTAGAGAAGGGGATATATAAAAGATATTCAAGGTTTGTTAGGTTCTTACTGTACATAGTTGGAGATTGCAAAATCGTTTAGATACATTATGTAAATCCAATCATTACAATGGACAGGGTATAAGACAAATGTGAAGTATTTCATGACTGAAAGTTCCATTATGCTAAATAGGTTATCACATGGTTAGTAATCCTTTTACTCCTCAATCCTTTTCACAGGAGAAAAAAAAACAGAAGCTTATAGAGGGGATGATTAACTATCAACATCTAGTAAAAACTAGACTTGGAAACACTAAAGTATATTTGTGCATATTGAGTTACTAGAAATCAGTTAGTTGCCTTAGAGGTTAGACTTTTGGAAAAAAATGTGCAAATCTTTTTCCCTGGGCCAAAGGGGAATTGCTTTAGTCTATGATATCTTGTTACCCTGTTTTTGACATGTTTTACATATACTGGTAACTATACCATACTATGAAACACAGAAGGATGTTCTGCTACTGAAAACTGCCTTTTACAAAAAGACTGTAAGTATTTGTAAAATAAACACTTAACTTTTAGCTAAAAGAGAGAATTATGTATTATATTATGGAGCTGTGCCAATGGCACACACGTACCACCTGATCACAGAATGATCATTATAATTAGCCAGGTAAAAGTCAATAAATATTTATGTTTGGGAACGGCTTTATTCTGAGACTACCTTTCTGGTAAATGTTAATAAATTTTAACATTCTATCCTAATATATGTATCTTCATTTCTGTGTGCTCTTTTTCTTTTTTTACATGGGCAGGCACTGGGAATCGAACCTGGGTCCTCTGGCATGGCAGGCAAGCATTCTTGCCTGCTGAGCCACCGTGGCCCGCCCTCTGTGTGCTCTTTGCATGTGAAGTTCATTTGGCCATTCAGACATGAGTGTTTTAATGAAAAAGGGTTTTAGCAAAGAGCAGGGCTTTTTTTTTTCCATTTCAGCAAGCAGACACTGAGGTGCATGATAACAGGTTTGACAGAGCCCATGGACGAGCACTGAAAGTAAAGCCAGAAGACCCACGTCCAGGGACCACTTCCCCCACTTACTTGGATGTGTGGCTTTATAGCAGAGAAAACCTCCAAACACATTTTCTTATTACGTAAGTGTACAGTTGTTATAGATGTAAACTGAATGACTGTAAAAGCATCTTGTAAACTATGCAGTACTAAGGCTTTTTTGTATGTGGTTGCTACTGAAAAATAAAGAACACGGGATTAGAAGTTAATGTCACATTTGGGCTGAGTGTACACGTGTTATCTGCTCTGGCTAAAGTAGTGATTGAAGTTGGCTTGCCTGTCTTTGCCACTTAAGCCTTGTAAAAGGGGCATTATAGAATACGGGGTGGGCGTGGGGGGTGTCTAATGCCTACTAGGTAGAAATGCGGCCAGGCTCAGGTGGGACTACGCAGTCAACAACAAAGTTGAAAGGGTCCTGGTCCCATGGGGAAAAGTTAACAAATCATTATTCTGGAAAGGACCAAAGCAGAATTGTAACTTCTTTTTACAGTTTTATAGATTTTGAAGCCAATAACTAAATATGAAGAATTCATTCATGATCCTACAGAGACTGAAAAACAACCCACAAACTTATTAAATCTGAATAATTTATTATTCTAACAAAAGTACAAAGTATGGAAAATTAGTGTATTTGAATCATTTCAGAGCAGAGAAAATTTCACACTAGCAGATATCAGTTTTTAGCACCCTTGAAAAGAAATATTCAGAGTTAAGACAAGTGGCAATACCAGCTTTTGACTACTTACGGTGAGTTACACATCTGACTCACGGACTACCATTCATGTAACAGTGCAGTCATTTTGATTTTTTTCTCTACAGTATGAGAGTGCCACACACACAAAAAACCACTTAAAGAAAACAAGAAAGGTGTTCACAGAATTCAGACTTGGTGTCTAGAAGAGGGAATAGAAACACTGAAACAACAGGAGAAAATGCATAGGTTTGACAAGAAAGTTAAATGGAGAGTCCAAAGGCACTGACTATGCAGTACATGGTCTTGTTCTCCCATCTCACAGTGCAGCTCCCTGGGGAGGAAAAAAAGACAGCAGCATTTAAAATTAGAAAAACTGTGAGACATGACATTTTGATTTCTCATAAAGTCAGAACATCCAAGTACCTACCTTTTTATGGTAATCAAATAGAAAAGGTTGGAAAGTCCCTAATTTATCAGTTTTTTTTTTTTTAACAAAAACAAGTCTAATAAGCATGCATTCAAAGACATGAAATATTCAAGCAGATATTTCATAAAAGACTGCTTTTAAAAACATATCTCAGCATGGTCAAGAAGATACTGGACAATTTTTAGGAACAATGCACAAGGTAAGACTTCACATACACAAATGAAAGGCATACCATCAGTAGAGCTGTCCCAGAAGCAAGAACTTGCTGTGTGTAACCCAGCTCCATTCTTCTGCATGATGACACACGTCACTGAAATGAAAACAGGTTTTCATTAGAAAACCCACCTAGCATAAATTTCTCTTTGCCCACCTTTAGCAGATGACATCATGTTCATGTTAAGAATTACAGATTGCCTTAGCTCACATATTATGTATTTTTTTTCTCTTTCACCACAGACTTGTTTATAAGCATCTGATCTGAATGCCTGCTTGATCTATGCCTTGCAATTGTGCCAGTTAAAGACATTTTGTTTGGCTCGTAACAGAAATCACACAACTGGCCTATTATTATCAGGAAGTTTCTTTGCAGTTAGGCTTCATATCCCCACATTAGCTCCTTTTTCTGGAATTGGAGCCTCTTATCAGTATTTAGAGATCCACCATCAACAAACAGTATAAAAACAAAAACCCATTACCAATGTATTTAAATGGTTTCCCCAGTTTAGTGAGTTGGCTTAAAGTTTGTTCTACAACATTTGTGGTCCACTGATTGACTTTGCTGTGTTGATAAGCATTGCCACCAATTGCACTTTCTATAGCCTAGAAAACAAAGCACAAAGGGGTCACACTTAGACATACCCAAATACCTTCTGATTGATAAATGAAGTGTATTCTGAGAACAATTAAATGAAATTTAAATAAAATGTAAGCTTTTATTAAGTTACGATGATCCCTTTGCAAATATATATTTTAACTATTGCACATTTCATTTACATAATTTTAATAATCAATTTTTTAAATCCAGTTATATATAGTTTCAATTTTTTAAAACATTTTGACCTAACTCTTCATTCAGGCTAAACCTCTGACAATTCTCCTTTACACACATACATTTTAAATCTACTGTTTTTCAGAAGGGAAAAGAAAATGCTCCTCCAATTTTAGCCCACTGAAATTCATTACTACCCAACAGCTAAAGTACTAGGGAGAGGAGGGAGCTTTGGGAGGCCAGTGATAAATGTTAAAATAACACCACAATGTTACTTCCTGCTTCCATCTAGATGTGAGATGCGTACTTTCAATTGTACTTTCTGTAATACAGAAAACCAGTGAAACGAAACTAGACTTTGTAGCAAGCACCACCTCTCACAGTCCTAGTTTGATTTACCCACCTTCCTGCTCCCCAATGTGTTCTATATGAAACACAATGAAAAGGAAATTTAGAATTTAAAAACACTGCAAAGCAACCACAAAATCAAGCTTGATGTTGAATAATGTACAGAGTAAAACAAAATCATTTTCGGGGATGGTTCACAAAAGTAGGCTGTGATTCTCTATTATTCTGGCATTAGAGTAAATAATTTCTACTAATAATATGCACTAAAGTAAATTCTGAATTTACAGAAGGACCCTAGGATCATCCAATGACTTTCTCTTAGTCAACAGTTTCAATATCTGTCCTCATTCTTACACCAGAAGGGAAGCTGTGGGCTTCTTCCCAGCTTTCTCCTCTCCAACTGCACCACTGCCTCCTTTCAGTCCCTCAAATACACCATATACCCACTCGAGAGCCCCGAATTCACTAAGTAGGTCAAATCTCTCTTTAAGTATTCTCATAGCACCATATGCTGTGGCATGTACCACACAGTAAATGCAATCCTACATCTATGACAGTTTTATAACTGTCTTCACTCTTCCCCATCCCTATTTTGTAAACTCTTGGAGAGTCACGGCTGTTAGCTGTTTTTGCTGACCAGAGTCAGTCCAGAGTATGCTCCCCCATATATAGTTTTTGAATGAATGAATAAAGAACAAATCCCCCCCTTTTTTAAATCTATCATACTCATCTAAGGGAGGTACATGTGATTAATAAAGAAGAGAGTTGGGATTTTTTTTAAATACAGAATGGAAGAAGCCCCAAACTGGAAGACCAGGTCCCAAATACTTTGGAAGTTGCTCAATTTTTTGCTCACCCTTTCTTCATTACACACTGGAAACATTTATTTGTGTGCTGTGAGTCTTTTATACTAAAAGGTTATGGAATCATGCTTTAGTAACATTCAGTAATAATACTACACATGTAAAATTTCCTGGCTTATTTAAAATATATAATTTACACTTAACACTGGAGTAATTATCTAGATATTCATTGTAGTAAAAACTGTTATTTGAAATGTCAAAACACACAGGCTCAGTTGAAACAACTCCAAGACAGTATTTAAGACACATTATTTTCACTAATACAAGCCATTAATCAAATACTTAATAAGGAAGTATTTCTCCTCTTACCTCTTTTACAATATTGCTCACTTCATCAACAACAAAAGCAGTCTGTGAGGAAAAAAAATTCATTAAGTTGGACTTCTTTAAAAGATGTTTCCCCTGCACTGATGAATACAAATTTAGGTACTAAACATAATTTAGCAATGAAAACCTTAGAGATAATCTAACCAGACTGCTCATTTTACAGACTGTTACAAAGAGACTCAAAAAGAACCAAGTGGATCTCTGAAGATCACAAAGCAAATGAGTGGCAGTCAGGGGACTAGAATACATGCATATAATGTAAGGGGTTTTGTTTCTGTTTTATTTTAATCATGTTACAATCCAAAAGATTGGCTTCACTTTAAACTAGAATATAATCTCTCCATCATTTCAACTGGCTGCTAAAATAATTAACAAACATTAGTTTAAGGAGGTACTAGACTCTATAGGTTAACTGAAACTCCTTAAGTAATCCATTTTAAAGTTAGAATTCACTCTTCTCTGATGTATGCTGATTAAGAGGTTCTAAATTTAAGACTTAATTTCCAAAGATTTTGCTATTTCCTGATATTCTGAGGTGGACTGCCAGTAGTAATCTACTGCCCAGGGTTTATAAATGGTTTTCTTTTTCTCTCTTTCTCTTTATACAAGTATGTCTCTTGTACAAACACAGTAAATGTGAATGTATGCAAAGTTATCTTGGAAAATAACATCTTTATCAGTCACTTGTCTGATGCTTTTTCCCATATAAAGAGTCAATATGCTTTTTTATATGGGAAAAGGCAGTTTAAAGTTAGGGCTGAGTCCCAGGGAATGGTCCTTACCTCCACACATGCCATCGGAGAGTGTAGCACACTGGCCCACCAGGGTCAATGTGTATCCAGGGAGAAGAAAGGTAGAGAGCCCCTGGAGTTGGCAAGGAGTGTTCTGCTCTGCCTGACTGCTTCACAACTGTGGACCCTATTCCTGCCTACCAGAAATCATCTGAGCAGAAAGCACTTTTGGACTGTTGTTATAATGCCCCTTTTCATGAAGACCAAGAGTCCTCTCCCTGGCACTACTCAGAAGTCGTACTTGGAGACAAATCCAGCCAACTCCCAAGTTAATGAAAATGTGCAGAATCTTAAGATTAAATATACCCGGAAGTTTAAAGGATCCTTACAAGTGACTATGGTGATCCTAAACCAAATATCAGAATCCTGTTATAACCTTTCATATGGTTCAAGTATGAAAAGGGCTGTTGAATGAACTTTTAGTGGAAGTAGAGCAGAGGTACAGATTCTATCAGGGAGTTGCAATTTCTCTAAGAAAGACGAATAATGAATTGGAAGTGAGTTACAGAGACCAAGCTTGGTATCTACATGAAATTAGAGGATATGCAGAAAAGGCTTAGTTCAGAGGTCGGGAATAGACAATTTAGTAAATATGGAAGAGCATGCCATATAAGATAGTTATGGTATCATCCTTTCAGGCTTACCCCTAATGTAAAACAGATCACTCTGGGGAGCCCTTCGTTTTACAAATAATGCAACTAAGATCTGGAATAATGAAGTCACTAAGTCACCTCTTTTGTGAGAGTCAGAATTAGAATGCAGATTGCCATTAAGGACTTTATCTTACATGCCACTTCTTTCTGTAAAGTCTTACTCAATATTCCTATAATACAATCCATTTTACAATATTATATTAGTTAATAGTTTATGGAAAAAGCTTTTCCTTTGCCAGCTACTCCTGACTTGTATTTTCTCACAATTACTCACTTAGTTACTAGCAGCATTCAAACTTCATTATGACACTGTCATAGAAAGTGTCTGTGCTAATTAGGAAATTAGATCAGTCCTGAAACCACAAAATTATTTCTTCTCAAAAAATCCCTGCTTATGCTAAATTTCAAAAGTGATAAAACATCAAACCTTACCAAATTTATCTAGAGTTTTTATTTTTGACAAGCTACATGATTCATAGGACACTATTTACTTGAATTTCAACAAGAATTATTTAACAGAATGAGAATGAGCAACTGTTCCTCCATAATAGCCCATCCTTGAAGGCTTGTTAGCTTGAAGGAAAGCCATTTTATCAGCACAGTGCTGAGATGAATGTCTTCTGCTTGGCAGATAATTGTGCGCTTCCCCTTGGGTTTTTCACTGAGGCAACAGGGGAATAATTCTGCCCACAAGAATGAGCGGCCTTTACTGATATTTCAAACTCAAAGTGAAACGACACATAAATGATCATGGCCACGGTGGGAATGAGAGCGGCACTGAAGAACAAGGTGCAGGTTGCGAGACAAAGGAAGGTTCTTACGTGTGCGCGCGTCTGCATTTTGCAGGCAGCCTGGAAACAAAATCCACGGCTGGAGGAACTTGAGAGATGCACATGCTACATGTATGTCACCCTGCCACAGCCTTCAGGGCACTGGAGCCCTGATCCTGAGAAAACCTTTCCCGGGGGCTGGGCCTCGCGGAATAAAGGGGTGAAGCCACCCTCGCATGGTCCTGGGCCGCCGCGGGGTGAGCAGGCGCCGCCGGCCCGCCCGACGAGGAGGCGCCAACAACTCAATCGAACTCGTCCCCACTGCACCCCCACGGGCGCCCTGCCTGTGTTCTGAGTCCTCGCTCCCGAGTTTACTATTCCCACCCCTGGAACTCATCCCCACTCCCGTAAACGAGCCAGGAAGGCAGCTGCTGGCGTGCGGGGAGGATTAGCCCCGGCGGTCAGGGACAGCTGCGGGCGCAAGTGCGGCTCTCGCCGGTTGGACGCAGCTGTGCGGCGGAGAGGAAGGCCACCGGGGAGGGCCGCCGGGGCTCTCCGGGCACGACCCGGAGCCCACAACACCCCTGTGGCGACCCCCGGGTCCCCGCGCCCAGTGCTCCCAGCCGGAACCCTTCCCGTCGTGGGCCAAGGGCTCACCTCCTCAGTACCCTGGTAATCTTCCATCTTCCTTCCTGGGCCGTGAAGCCCCCTCCACCTCGCTGGAGTAGTGCGGCTGCGCTTGCGCAGTCCGCTCCGGCGCGCTCAGGCCACGCCCCGCTCTAGGACCCCGCCCTTCTCGGCTCCAGCGCCCAGTTTGGTGCATCTGCAGCCTAGGGTGGGGCCAGAGAGTTGAGTAATGGGGGAAGGGGGGGGGGCTACGAATTAGACCCTCTTCCTGTTTTCTGAGACGTGGTGGTTTCTATGGAACCCGTCACCGTAGCCGGGGAGTTGACTGAACCGCAGCAATTTAAACAAAGACAAAAAACAACCAGGGAGACAGAAAGTAGATAAAGAGGTTACCAGGAGTTGAAGGGGAGAGGGGAATGCAGAGTTATTGCTTGATGGGTAAAGAGTTTCTGTTTGGAGTTATGAAAAATTTTTGCTAACAAATGTAGTGATGGAAGCACAACATTGTAAATGTAAATAATGCCACTAAATTACACACTTTAAAAAGGTTAAAATGGCAAATGTACTGTTATGTACGCGTTACCACATAAACACGCAAAAGCCGTCGGGGAGGGGCGGAGTCCTCCTGGCCCCTCCCTCCAGTTTGTACTGTGTTGGATTAACTTGACCTATGGCACAGGCTTGGGTACCTAGTAACGGACTGTGAAGTGATTTCTGACCGTAACGGACAATGTGAGATTATGGTTACAGCCCCTGGGATCCAGGATTAGAGAAGTGAGCGCTATCTGAATGAAACTTTCCTTTGGGGAGCTAAGTTTTCATATAACTTTAAGCCTCATTAAAAATATGTATATTTGTAAAATGCAACACACTTCCCTGCCGTCTTAACCTGAATGAACTATATGTAGACTGTATTTGTATGCAGAGGTCTTTGATGAAAATTAATAATTGTACTGGGCTCTGTTTGAGTACTGCTTGTATGTGTCCTGAGGCTAACATTTTTTTAATATTGGAGTCAGCTTTTTCCGCTTTTACCACCCACTTGCAGTCAAGCTGTAAATTGTCACTTCTTACTCCTCCAAAGCCCAACTGGTGGAATCCCTTCCCATTCCCTGCGGAAGAGCTTCCCACAGGGACCTGGTGGAATTTGGCTCTAGGTCTCACTTTCTGTCCCATATGCGCTGAGTGCTGGTTCAAGACTGGCATCTCATACCTGGATTGTGAGAGTAGCCTCCTGTTGATCTCTCCATCAGACAAGGTCTTTTTAGAACCCTTCCACAGGAAACTAACCCTTACAAAAACACTTCCCACCTCCCTCCCCTGCTGCCTTACTGCGACTCAAAAATTGTGATTTTGCCAGACTGCAGACTTACTCCTGATGCACTTTGGATGATTTAACACGTATTAATTTAAAATCACCTCTGTGGATAGACTTCCTGGGACAATCTAAGGGTACTTTAGATTGGTAGATTGGTACTTACCTCCTCCCACATCATTCTCTACCCTTCTAGCCCTTCTCTTAGTTTGGACAATACAAATATGTTTATAGTGTCTCCTCGTCTAGAATCGAATTCCATGCAGGCAGAATCTGTTCTATACACTAGTGGATCCTCTGCACTTTACATTGTGTCTGTCACATAGTAGAAGCACAATTAAAATTTTACTGAATGAATGATTTCCCCACAGGTGTTCGTTTTGCCATCAGACCCAAACGAGAGAGTTGTGGGGTGGGGGAAGATGCAGGTGTCATCACCCTTGTGAGAAACATAGGGCTGAAAGGAGGAGGGCAGAGCAGGTACAGACCCAAAGCTGCTTAGCCCTGAACAAATAGCATAAGCAAGTAGACCTGCTGGGAGGAGTCCACACACTTTGTCCCCACTGCTCAGATTCTGAACTTTATTTACCCGTTCCATTTTGTTCCCTTATTATCTGGCTTCACCCCATCTGTTCCAGTGTTTCAGTCTTGAGCCCTGTTCCACATATGATTTAATTCTGACATTTCTTTGCTTTGTCTTCCTGCCATTCCAAGCTTCCCATGAGATTCCGTTTTAGCTGTCCTTCTTACTCAGTTGACCTTGCCTACCTGGTTCTGAGCCCTCAGCCACACTAGCTCCTGAGCCCAACATGAGCCTTTGTACCCTCTTTTAATTTTCTTATGCTACTCTGTCATGGACTTGGAGTTCCACTAATTAAATCTCTTAGAAGAAGTATGTGTAAAGCAAGAGTAAACAAATTCTGAGTGAACATCTGCAATTAAAGAACGTGAAATCTGGAACATCTTTTTATATTGTTCCAAAGCCTTTTATGAACTTAATTCAAATGAGTGTCCTGAATGGTTGCTGTGATAGTACATTATTAATGTAATGAATGTAAGTTATATCTGAAAATCACCAGCATGTATGTAAATCAACAGAAAACATGTAAAGTACATTTAAAAAATTTTTACGCAACTTCAGCTTATATGGATTGGGTAGCACTCTACACTTCTTAATTTTTGAAGACTATTCATTACATGATCGTAGCATATGGCTTTTTAAAATTTTAAATGTAATTTTATTGAGATATATTCACACACCGCACATTCCATCCAAAGTATACAATCAATGCTTCACAGTATCATCACACAATTGTTCATTCGTCACCATGATCATTTTTAGAACATTTTCATTACTCCAGAAAAAGAAATAGAAAAAAGAAACCCCTAAGCACCCATACCCCATATCCCTCCCTCATATTGACCATTAGGATTGCATTCTACCTGATTTTAAGACTTACAATAGAGGTAGGTTAACTAAAACAGTGTAATATTGTCAGAGATAGAAGAATTGATCAGTGGACCAGAACAACACATTCAGGCAACTGACTTTTCTTTTTTTTTTTTGCAATATAGTTATACAATCATTATCAAAGACCAGGGCTACTGGATGACAGTTCAACAACCTCAGGTATTTTTTTCTGGCTGTTCTAAAACACTAGACACTAAAAGGAAATATCTATATAATGAGTCAATAGTTATAATCATTTGTTAAATCCTAATTTCTAAAAAATTACACCTCCTCCCTCTTCTCGTTTGATCTTTCTCCAATCTTCAGGGATATCTGGGCAATGGCCATTTTTAACTTCTTTGGGCTGGAAAGAGGTGTTGACCTTATAGGGTAGAGGAATGAAATTGGTTGATATTCTTAGAGAGACTAGTATCTCTGGGTTTCAGGGCTTATCTGGCATAGGATCAATCTGGAGGCCTTAAGTTCCTAAAAAAAAACTTACTAAGAAAAACTTTTATGGAGGCTTAGGTAGATCCCAGAGTATTCTCTAGGGTTTTCAGGAATACTGTTGGTTGGGACTTGGCCTACTGTGGCATTTTGCAATATCTGGCTGAAGCTTGCATAAAAGTAACCTCCAGAATGACCTCTTGCCTCAATCTGAAATCTCTTAGCCACTTAAACTTTATTTTGTTCCATTTCTTTTCACTCTTTTGGTCAAGAAGACATTCTCAATCCCACAATGCCATGGTCAGGCTCTTCCTTGGGAGTCATGTCCTACATTGCCAGGAAGACTTACATCCCTGGGAGTCATGTCCCACGTGGGTGGGAGGGTAATCAGTTTATTTGCAGACTTGGCTTAGAGAGAGAGGCCACATCTGAGCAACAAAAGATGCTCGCTGGAGGTGACTCTTAGGCATAATTACATGCAGACCTAGCTTCGGGTATATGGCCTTTTGAGTCTGCCCTCCAAGTGAATGAGTTGATCTCTATATCTTCAGAACGATTTATTTATTATTTGACACACAGATATTACACACTTACTTTATGTCTCTAAGCTGGGATTGGTCTTACAAAGTTGACTATGTAACTTTGGTCTCTATATAATAATTTTAAAAATCTATATCAGTGAATAGGATGGTTTGAATTTTTTAGGCTTACATGATGTTGAAGTGCTTGGGAAAATATAGTGATATGGCATTGTATTCTGCCCAATTGATGTACAATCTGTAGGGCTAAGGGATTTAAAATAAGGATGACATTTGGCCATTTCTAGCACTTACAATCTGCCATATATGACTGTCCTTTAGAAAACCTGGAGCATAAAACACATTAACTCCATAGCTACTCATAAATCCCCGATATTCAACCACATTTTATAATCATGTTTGGTATCTGTGCAATATGTCAGTTGAGTGAATCTTGGGCCTTTTTTCCTCCTTTGGGGTTAGTCTTTGCTTGGCAGGTGTTATATGCAACCATCTTTCTTCCTTCACTGAGTTTACTCTCTTAAATACAACACTTTAGAAATAGGGATTGTAGTTACCAGTACATTTTTAGCATTGTGATATCACAATCATAGTAATGTCACATCAACAAATATTATCAACAGCCACAGCTGATACAGCCTCACAATGTTCTGCTGTTTATGCCCTTCACAATCTAAATCCAATCCTGTGGCTATATGAATTTTCTTTCCTTTTCCTGTGCCTAGCAATGAGATGTATCATGAAATCATGCTAGGCCTGTAATATAATAATAATAATAATAATAATAATAATAATAATAATAATAATGGTAATAAAAATAATGAAAATGATTTCAATGACCAAAGCCTGAAGTTAGAGCAATTTAATGTTGTAATAGAAAAGAAAATAAACTTCCAATATATATCTAAAGTGAGTGATCTATGCTGAGAAATTACATGCTGTTCTAGTTTGCTAGCTGTCAGAATGCAACATACCAGCAATGGAATAGCTTTTAAAAAGGGGGAATTTATTGTTGCAGATTTACAATTCTAAGGCCATGAAAATGTCCCAACTAAAGCAAGGCTATAAAAATGTCCAGTCTAACGTATCAGGGAGAGATACCGTTGTTCAAAAAGGCTGATGACATTCAGGATTTCTCTCTCAACTGGAAAGGCACATGGCGAACATGGGAACATCTACTAGCTTTCTCTTCAGGCTTCTTGTTTCATGAAACTGTCCTGGGGGTGATTTCCTTCTTCATCTACAAAGGTTTCTGGCTACATGGACTCTCAACTTTCATGGACGTGGATATGTGGCTCTCTCTTCATTCTCATGTCTGTCTTGCAGCTCTAAAAACGGACTCTCTCCAAAATGTTGGAGGCCTGAGGGCTGGCTAGTAAGCTTCTCCTTGTAAGTGGCACATGTCACCTCTGCTCACATCTCATCATCCAGATCAGGTCTTTGGCAACCCCAGGGTTTAACAGGGCGGTGTCATGTAATCTCCCCTGGGAAATGGCCAGACACTTAAGGATTGAGAGTAATACAATGAACAATCCAAAGGTCTTTCCTTAGTGGCTTTAATCATGATATTCATTCTCACTTTGCCTCCAAATGTCCAAAATGTCCTCTTTTAAAGGATTCCAGTAAACTAATCAAGACCCACTTAGAATGGGTGGAGTCACATATCCCTCTAATCCAAAGTTATTATCCACAATTGTGTGAGTCACATCTCCATGGAGATAATCTAATCAATTTTCCAACCAGCAATGATGAATGAAGATTAAAGGACATGGCTTTTCTCGGGTACACCACAGATTGCTGAAGAGATTTACTAAGTATTTGAGGCTGCTTTTCAGCTGGGGAACACTGGCATAGTTGTACTGAAATGCCTTTGTACCACTTGGGAAATAGCTATTTCTCTGAGCCCCTCAAGGACCTCTTCTTCCCAACCCTAGCTACCCTAGCCCATTCCCTGGGACCCCAGCCCCGAAAATTTAGCAGCTAAAGGACGATTTGTGGCATCTATTCTGACTAGCTGATATTCATGCTATAGTGGCTTTTAAATATTTTGATTATTAGTTCTGGTTTTATGTGAAAAAAAGCACACACTACATCAGTCTGAATAGACTAGGTTAGTTGCAAACCCCAAGGACCCTAGAATCGTGATGACAACAAAGATTTATTTGTCACTCAGAGTACATGACCATCATGGGTCTGTATGGCTCTGCTCCATGTCCTTTCCCCATGGGCATCCCTGCTGAAGGAGCAGGCTAGGTATGGATATTGTAGTCATCATGGGAGAGGGAAGAGAGAAACAGTGGCCTGAGGGCTGGCTATTAAGCTTCTCCTTGTAAGTGGCACATGTCACCTCTGCTCACATCTCATCATCCAGATCAAGTCTTTGGCAACCCCAGGGTTTAACAGGGCAGTGTCATGTAATCTCCCCTGGGAAATGGCCAGGCACTTAAGGATTGAGAGTAATACAATGAACAATCCAAAGGTCTTTCCTTAGTGGCTTCAATCATGATATTCATTCTCACTTTGCCTGCTCCTATCTCTTTCTTCAACTCAGCCCTCTCCTGCTTCCACTGCTGAACTGACCTAATCTCCAGGTCACCTCACTTTAGTTTCAGATTTGATCTAATTTAAACTTGCTGTAATAGTCAGGGATCTCCAGAGAAACAAAACTAACCAGATATTTTATGTGCATATGCATATGTATGGATGTATATGTATATGTGTGTGTGTGGAGAGAGAGAGAAAGAGAGATTTATTGTATAGAATTGTTTCATGCAACCATGACAGTGGGCAAGTCCAAAATCCATAGGGCAAGTCATGGGCTGGAAACTCTGATAAAGGTGGTGTTCAAGTCCTTAGTCCAAATTCCCCTGGGAAAGCTGGCTCAGCTGGAAATCCCAGCAAGAGGTAATGTTGAAGTTGAGACAGAAATTCTTCTTATGACTTCTGAAAGCTTCAGCTCTCTAACTGATTAGATGAGGAGATTACTCACATTGCTGAGGACAAGTTCCTTTGTCGATTGTAGATAGAAACTGATTTTTGTAGATGCAAATCTCATCTTGAAGTATCTTCACAGTAACAAACAGGCCAGTTTTGACCAAACAACCAGACAGCATAACCTAGGCCAACATAACATATGAAATTAACTGTCTTACTTAGTGTCAAAACCCAATTACATTCCATCTTTGCCAGCTCTTCCCTGCTGTCCATTTTAGCCTGAGGCCTGAGATCAGGGTTCTTCAGATTTCTTTAATTATACCTCTATCAGGTAACATTTTGGAGCATATATCCCCAAAGTATGTTTATTTCTAAGTGATATGTTCAACCATGAGTCCATTTATTAAATATTAATCAAGTTCATATTTGAACTTAAAATATATAAGTACTAATATTTCCTGGTAAGTCCTACTTTGGAAATAAAGACTCCAAATCATCCTCATTTCAAGAGCATTTTCCCAAATATTCCTAAATTGATTTACTCAGCATGTTAGGCTCAAAATAGCAATACTGGGGCAAGATGGCAGCTCAATGAGGTGTAAAATTTAGTTCGTCCTCCAGAGCAGGTAGTAAATAGCCAGGAACAGTACAGAACAACTGCAGGGGCTACAACAGTGACCAGACACACAGCGTACAACAGTGTGGACCAGGTGGACTGGCTGGGACCCCACACATTACTGTAAGTCCCCCAAGCCACAGATGTTGGCACCCCTCCCCCATGGGCACAGCAGGCTGGTTCCCTGAGGGGAAAGGAAACAGACTTTACTTGCAGCAAGGGCTTAGCTCAACCAAGCTCGAATTTTGGAATTAATTAACAAAATCTGACTACTGAAAATAAGTTTCCAGCACAGATAAACTGGGAATAAGCACTAAAGGTATTAGGAGTTTTTGCCCAGGGAGAGAGGGGGCAGGGCTGATAGAAAAAAAAAAACAAAAAAAAAACAGAGGCCTTTTGGGTTGAACAGGACAAAATACCAGAAAAAGACTGGACCCCAAGAAAAGGGGCACCAAGACCCTGGGGAATCATAGAGCCACATACCAACTTAAGCTCTTAATTGACAAACCCAAGGAGTGGGGGTCTGCTCTGAAAAGGTTTTTCTTTTCTTTTTTGCTTATTCTCTACTCCTTAACAGTTCTTTAGATAGAACTGGAAAGCCTTCTCAGGTTCCAGCAGTGCCCCAGGCAAGGGGGGAATTAAACTTGTCTGAGAGATAAAGTAACTAGTCAGGTGAAAGGAGTTAATTCCCTAAAGGCTGTACCTTTCCTGAGAGAAAGGTGGGGCCCAGCTCAAGTGGAATCCCTCCTTCAAGGAATTTGGGCCCCAGGGACTGGAAAACTGAAGCAATTAATGCCAACCTACAACCTCACCTCTGTTACAACCACACCTCTCGGCAGGGAGAGTCTGATGAAATTAAAGACACCACATCATTTTACGCAGGTGGGCAAAACATACCACATGCTGGGCAGGATAGGAAAACACAGAGTCTAGGGGCTTCATAGGAAAATCTGACAACCTGCTGGGTCACACCCTCAGGGAAAACTGATGTTGGTGACACTTTCCTCCTGAGCTGTGGACCAGTCTGGTCTGGGAAAATCTGACTACGGTCTATAATATCTGAGGAGAACTTCTTAAAAAAACGAAAAAAAAAAAGAGAGAGATTCTATATAGGCAGGATAGGAAAAAAAGAGAGAGAAACAAGAACTGAAAAATTCTGATCAGTTGAACAGAACCTAAGCTAGAGGTCTAGAATAAGTTGAACTGAATGTCAAAGAACAGATAGGGAACAAAGCCACTGAGCAAGAAAATCCTAGGTAAAAGAGTGAAAACAACCTCCAGAATAAATTAATTAAAGAAACCAAATGCCTAGACACCAGCAAAAAATAATGAGTCATACTAGGAAAGTCGAAGATATGGCCCAGTAAAAAGAACAAACCAACAATTCAAATGAGATACAGGAATTGAAGCAACTAATTCAGAATGTTTGAACAGACATGGAAAATCTCATCAAAATTCAAATCAATGAGTTGAGGGAGGATATAAAGAAGACAAACAAAAAGAAGAAATTGAAAATTTGAAAAAATAAATCACAGAACTTATGGAAATGGAAGGCACAATAGATGAGATGTAAAAAAAAAAAAAAGGAAACCTACAACAATAGATTTGAAGAGACAGAAGAAAGGAATAGTGAACTAGAGGACTGGGCATCTGAAATTTGACACACACAAAAGACAATATAGGAAAAAGAATGGAAAAATATGAGCAGCATCCAGGGAATTGAATGACAACATGAAGCACACAAATATACACATTGTGGGTGTCCCAGAAGGAGAAGAGAAGAGCAAAGGAGGAGAAAGACAAATGGAGGACATAAGCACTGAAAATTTCCCATCTCTTATAAAAGAAATAAAATTACAGACCCAAGAAGTGCAGCATACATTCAACAGAATAGAGCCAAATAGACATACTCCAAGATGCTAATCAAATTGTCAGATATCAAAGAGAAAGAGAGAATTTTGAAAGTAGCAAGAGAAAAGCAATCCATTGCATACAAGGGAAACCTAATAAGACTATGTGTGGATTTCTCAGCAGAAACCATGGTGGCGAGAAGGCAGTGGTATGATATATTTAAGATTATAAAAGAGAAAAACTGCCAACCAAGAATTCTATATCCAGCAAAATTATCCTTCAAAAATGAGAGGGAGATTAAATATTTTTAAACAAACAGTCACTGAGAGAATTTGTGACCAAGAGACCAGCTCTGCAAGAAATACTAAAGGGAGCACTAGAGACAGATAGGAAAAGACAGGAGAGAAAGGTCTGGAGAAGAGTGTAGATATGAAGACTATCAGTAAAGGTAAAAAGAGAAAAAAAATTACATGATATATAAAATCCAAAAGACAAAATGGTAGGAGAAAGCACTTCCTTTACATTAATAACACTAAATGTTAATGGATTAAACTCCCCAAACAAATGACATAGATAGGCAGAATGGATTAAAAAACAAGACCCATCAATATGCTGTCTACAGGAGACTCATTTTAGACCCAAGGACAAAAATAGGTTGAACATGAAAGGTTGGTAAAAGATATTTCATGCAAACAACAATCAGAAAACAGCAGGAGTAGCTATACTAATATCTGACAAATTAGACTTCAAATATCAAACAATTAAAAGAGACAAAGAAGGACACCATGTATTCATAAAAGGAGCAATCCAACAAGAAGACATAACAATCATAAGTATTCATGCACTGAGCCAGAGTGCTCCAAAGTACATGAGGCAAATACTGACAACCCTGGAAGGAGAAATAAACACCTCTGCCATAATAGCTGGAGACTTCAATTTCCCACTCTTATCAATGGATAGAACATCTAGACAGAGGATCAATAAAGAAACAGAGAATTTGAATAATATGATGAATGAACTAGACTTAGACATTTATAGAACATTACACCCCACAACAGCAGGATACCCCTTTTTCTCAAGTGCTCATGGACCATTCTCAAGGATAGACCATATGCGGGGTCACAAAGCAAGTCTCAATAAATTTAAAAAGACTGAAATCATACAAAACATGTTTTCAGATCATAAAGGAATGAAGTTAGAAATCAATAATAGGCAGTGTGCCAGAAAATTCACAAATATGTGGAGGCTCAACAACGCACTCCTAAACAACCAGTAGGTCAAGGAAGAAATTACAAGAGAAATCAGTGAATATCTTGAGACAAATGAAAATGAAAACACAACATATCAAAACTTATGGAATGCAGCAAAGGCAGTGCTAAGAGGGAAATTTATTGCCTTAAATGCCTATATTAAAAAAAGAAGACAGAGCAAAAATCGAGGACTTAACTGTTCACTTGAAAGAACTAGGGAAGGAACTGCAAACTAACCCCAAAGCAAACAAAAGGTAAGAAAAAACAAAGATTAGAGTAGAAATAAATGAAATTGAAAACATGCAAACAATCTAGAAAATCAACAAAACAGAAGTTGCTTGTTTGAGAAAATCAATAAAATTGATGGGCCCTTAACTAGGTTGAGAGAGAGAGAGGTGGGGGGGGGGAGAGAGAAAGAGAGAGAGAGAGAATACAGGTAAATAAAATCAGAAATGGAAGAAGAGACATAACCACTGACTCCACAGAAATAAAGGAGGTAATGAGAGGATACTATGAACAGCTATATGCTAATAAACTAGACAAGGTAGATGAAATGGTCAACTTCCTAGAAAAGCATGAACAACCAACATTGACTTGAGAAGAAATAGATGACCTCAGCAAATCAATTACAAGTAAAGTGATTGAATCAGTCATCAAGAGGCTCCCAAAATATAATCTAGAAATGCCTAGAGTGTACAATGATAGTGACTAAATGTACAAATTGAAAAATGCTTTTGCATGAGGAAAAACAAAGGAATGTCAATATTGCAGGTTGTTGAAAATAGACAGTAATTTATATTTTAAAACTTTAATTTATGTGTGAGACTAAAGCAAAAAATGTTTATTTGTTACAAAAGTTATATTTTGACTAGTGTATCTCCTAATACAATTTATATGGACAGTTTAATTGAACACCATAAATACATAGAACCTTGAGTAGGGCATGAGATTTTGTAGGTTTGTACAGAGTGATGCCCAATAAATCCCAGAGTGATTTGAACAGTGAATAAAAAAGTATTTGCAAAGCCCTCTTGGGGGAATGGTGATAAAGAGGGAAAATTCAACTTCCCCATTTGGAGAAGGCCTGATATTCTCACAAGCAGTGAGGACAACCAAATCAATAGGCCAAGCCTTCAATCTGGGAATTTGTTCATATGAAACTTATCCCCGCAAAGGATAGGCCAAGCCTACTTAAAATTAGGCCTAAGAGTCACCCCAGAGAACCTCTTTTGTTGCTCAGATGTGGACTATCTGTCAGCCAACATGGCAAGCAAACTCACTGCTCTCCCCTTCTCTATGTGGGACATGACTCCCGGGGGCATAAACCTCTCTGGCAACATGGGACAGAAATCCTAGAACGAGCTGGGACTCAGCATCAAGGGATTGAGAAAACCTTCTCGACCAAAAGGGGGAAGAGAGAAATGAGACAAAATAAAGTGTCAATGGCTGAGAGATTTCAAATAGAGTCTAGAGGTTATCCTGGAAGTTATTTTTACGCACTATATAGATAACCCCTTTTTAGTTTAAGGTGTATTAGAGAGGCTAGAGGGAAGTGCCTGAAACTGTAGAGCTGTATTCCAATAGCCATATTTCTTTAAGAAGATGTATAATGACATAGCGTTCACAAAGTGACTGTGTGATTGTGAAAATCTTATTCTGATGCTCCTTTTATCTATGGTATGGACAGATGAGTTAAAAATATAGATTAAAATAAATAAATAATAGGGGGAACAAATGTTAAAATGAATTGGGTAGAGGGAAATACCAATGGGCAGTGAGAGGGAGGGGTAAGGGATATGATATGTATGAGTTTTTTTATTTTTATTTTTATTTCTTTTTCTGGAGTGATGTAAATGTTCTGAGAAATTATCATGGTGATGAATATACAACAATGTGATGATACTGTGAGCCATTGATTGCACACCACTTATGGAATATTCATACATTAAGAATGCTCATGTTGTATGTTGATTGGTTTATTAATAAAAATTTAAAAGAAAGAAGCTCCCCGAAAAGAAAAATCCAGGACCAGATGGCGTCACATGTGGATTCTACCAAGCATTCAAGGAAAAATTAATACCAATCCTGCTAAAACTCCTCAAAAAATTTGAAGAGGATGGAAAGCTGCATAAATCATTCTATAGATCCAATATCCCCCTAATACCGAAGCTAGGCAAAGATGCTACAAAAGAAAATTACAGACCAATCTCTCTAATGAATATAGATGAAAAATCCTCAGTGAAATACTTGCAAATCAAATCCAGCAGCCCATTAAAAGAATTATACACCGTGACCGAGTGGGATTTATTCCAGGTATGCAAGGATGGTTCAGCAAAGGAAACCAATTAATATCAGCAAATCAAAGCAGAAAAACCACATGATCATCTCTATTGATGCAGAAGAGGCATTTGACAAAATTCAACATCCTTTCTTGATGAGAACACTCAAAGGATAGGAATAGAAGGGAACTTCCTCAACATGCTAAAGGGAATATATGAAAAACTGGCAGCTAACATCATCCTCAATGGGAAAAGACTGAAAGCTTTCTCTCTACAATCAGGAATAAGACACAATGCCCACTGTCCTCATTGTTATTCAACATTGTGTTGGAAGTTCTAGCCAGAGCGATTAGACAAGAAAAAGAAATAAAAAGCACCCAAATTGGAAATGAAGAAGTAAAACTCTCAGTGTTTTCAGATGATATGATAATATATATCAAAAATCCCCCAAAATCTACAGCAAAGCTACTGGAGCTAATAAATGAGTACAGCAAAGTAGCAGTGTACAAGTTCAACAGCCAAAAATCTGTAGTGTTTCTATACGCTATTAATGAGCAATCTGAGGAGGAAATCAAGAAAAAAATTCCGTTTAAAACAGCAACCAAAAGAATAAAATGTTTAGGAATAAATTTAAGGATTCAAAAGACCTATACACAGAAAACTATAAGACATTGCTAAAAGAAATCATGGAAGACCTAAATAAATGGAAAAGCATACTGTGTTCATGGATTGGAAGACTAAATATAGTTAAGATGTCAATTCTACCCAAGTGATTTATAGATTCAATGCAATACCAATTAAAACCCCAAAACTTACTTTGCAGAAATAGAAAAATCAATAGCCAAATTTATTTGGAAGGGCAGGGTGCCCTGAATAGCTAAAAATATCTTAAGAAAGAAAAATGAAGTGGGAGGTTTCACACTCCCTGACTTTAAGGCATATTACAAAGCTACAGTGGTCAAAATAGCATGATCCTGGCATAAAGATAGATATTTTGACCAATGGAATTGAACAGAGTGTTCAGATATAGACCCTCTCATGTATGGACAATTGATGTTTAATAAAGTGATCAAGCCTACCCACCTGGGACAGAGCAGCCTTGTCAGTAAGTGGTGCTTGGAGAACTGGATATCCAAATACAAAAGAATGAAAGAGGATGCATATCTTACACCCTATACAAAAATTAACTCAAAATGGATCAAAGACCTAAACATTAGAGCCATACAACTTTTAGAAGAAAATGTAAGGAAATATGTTATAAAATGTGTAATAGGATGCAGTTTCCTAGACCTTACACCCAAAGCATGAGCATTGAAGAAAGAAATAGATAAATGGGAACTCCTCAAAATTAAACACTTTTGTGCATCAAAGAACTTTGTCCTATGCAATGGGAGACAATATTTGGAAACCCCATATCAGATAAAGGTTTAGTATCCAGAATATATTAAGAGATTCTTCAACTCAACCACAAAAAGACAAACAATCCAGTTAAAGAATGGGCAAAAGCCATGAACAGATACTTCTCAGAAGAGGAACTACAGATGGCTAAAAGGCACATGAAAAGATGTTCAACTTCACTGGCTATTAGGGAAAAGCAAATCAAAACCACAATGAGATATCATCTGACACCTATTAGAATGGCCATTATGAAAAACAAAACAAAAATAAAAAACCAGAAAGTGCTGGAGAGGATGTGGAGAAAGTGGCACACTTACCTCCTGTTGGTGGGAATGTAAAATGGTACAACTGCTCTGGAATGCAGTTTGGTGGTTCTTCAGGAAGCTAAGTATAGAATTGCCATATGATCCAACAATCCAATTACTAGGTATATATTCAGAGGAAATGAGGGCAAGACAACAAATGGACATTTGCACACCAATGTTTATTATTAGCATTATTTGCAATTGCCAAGAAATGGAAACAGGCCCAAATGTCCATCAAAGGATGAGTGGCTAAACAAGCTGTGGTATATACATATGGTGGAATATTACACAGCTGTAAGATAGAATAAAGTCATGAAGCATGTAACAACATGGATGAACCTTGAGAACATTATGCTGAGTGAAATTAGCCAGAAACAAAAGGACAATTGCTGTATGGTCTTACTAGTATGAACTAACATTAATGAGCAAAGTTGGACAATTGAAGTTAAGAACATAGGTTATCAGAAGATAGAAATAGGGTTGAGATTGGGCAATTGGTGCTAAAGGAATACAGATCGTGCAGCAGGACTGATTGTAGAAATTAAAAAATGGATAGCACAATACTACCTGATTGTAGCACAGTAATATAAATACTGGATAAAGCTGAATGTGAGTATGATAAAGGGAGAAGGGCTGGAGGCAAGTATGAAAGCAGAAGGAAAGAGAGGGTAAAGACTGAGATGGTATAACTTAGGAATGGCTAGAGTGTCCACTAGCGTGGACAGTGATGGTAATTAAATGTACAAATACAAGAATGTTTTTGCATGAGGGAGAACAAATGAATGTCAATATTGCAGGGTGTTGAAAATAGATGGTATATGGGAAAAAGTTCAATCAATGCCAGCTGGGGTCTATAGTCAACCCTAACATTGAAATATGCTTCCACTGTATGTAATAAAGGCATTATGCCCAAACTAAATGTCAACAGGCAGGGCATTGAGAAAGGGGTATGGGTTCATGTGGAACAAAAGGAAATGTCTTCAGACTGATAATGGTTGTGAAGGCATGTCTATACTTAGGTTGGATTGTATGATGTGTGAATAAAACTATAGAAATGAACAGAGAGAAATAAGTGCTAGAGAAAAATATGGAGAAAGAGATGTACCTATTCACTGTCCATGGGAAACAGAGGTGCAGCCCCTTGGAAAGCAGTGCGGTGGTTCACTGGAGGCTTGGGGTGGTGTTGCCATATGATCCTGAAACCCCATTGCTCAATATATATCTGGAGGAACTGAAGGTGGGGACACAAATGTACATTTGCACACTTGTGTCTATGGAGCAGTGATCATGATAGACAATGAATGGAAGCGGCCTAGGAGTACAATGACTGAGGAGCTGAGGAATGGAAGGGGAACTATGGTGCACACATACAATGGACTGCTGAGCGACCACAAGAAGGAATGTAGTTGTGAGGCATGCAGCTAGGTGAATGCACCTTAAGGACTATGTGTTGAATAAAATGACAAAAACAAAAAGAAAAATATTGTCATGCCTCAATCATATGAGCTAACTGTAATATAAAAACTCAATGAATTGAAGTCGAGAGCATGGGTTTATCAGGTTGGGGCCTATTTATTGTAAAGGGTCCTAGACTGTAAACTCTTACAGCAGTCACATATATTCAGGAGTTGTAACTGATATTTCTAAATTCTGAGATACTGAGCTGTTTGTTTATAACCAGGTCATTCACAGAAACTTCAGGTATTTATGTGACACCTGAGGCTCAGAGTTAGAGTGCTGAAGCTATGAAACTTAGCAGCACCCCATAGGGGAACTGTTTAAAAAGTTGAAAAAGGGATCTGACTTCGAGTAGAGATATGAATGAAGCTGATTTGGATATAACTAAAGTAAATCAGAATACAGGGTAAAGGATGATATCTTCCATATTTTAAAACTTCAATTTCTGTATGAGACCAAAGGGAAGGATGTTTATTTAGAGCAAAATTTATATTTTGGATAGTGTATTTCCTAATTTAACTTGTATGGTCAGTTCAGTTGAGCGCCATAAGTACATGAAATCTTGAAAAGGGCATGAGACTTTGTCGGTTTGTCCAAGTTAGTGTGATTCCCCCATATATCCCACAGTAATTTGGGCAGTGAATAAAAAAGTATTTGCAAGGTTCCCTTTGGGGCACGGCGAAGAAAGGAGGAAATATTCAACTTCCCCATTTGGAGAATTTCCTCTCTTGGGGTTCACCCCTATGAAACTTACTCCTGCAAAGAATAAACTAAGCTTACTTAAAATTAGGCTTAAGAGTCACTCCCAGAGAGCCTCTTTTGTTGCTCAGATGCGGCCTGTCTCTCTAGGCCAACTTGACAGGTGAAATCACTGCCCTCCTCCTACATGAGACACGACTCTCTGGGGTGTATATCTTCCTATCAACATGGGGCAGAAATCCTGGGATGAGCCGGGACCTGGAATCAAGGGATTGAGAAAGCGTTCTTGACCTAAAAGGGGAAGAGAGAAATAAGACAAAGTAAGGTTTTAGTGGCTGAGAGATTTTGAACAGAGTGGAGAGGTTATCCTGGAGTTTATTCTTATGCATTATATAGACATCCCTTTTTAGTTTATGGTGTATTCGAGTGGTTAGAGGGAAGTACCTGAAACTGTTGAGCTGTGTTCCAATAGACTTGATTCTTGAAGGTGATTGTATAACAATTTAACTTTTTTTTCAATACTTTCATTGACAAAACAACATACAAACACAAAAGTTCTTAACATATGAACATTCCATACTGGGTGTACAATCAATGGCTCACAATATCATCACATAGTTGTATATTCATCACCTTGATCATTTCTTAGAACATTTGCATCACTCCAGGAAAAGAAATAAAAAGAAAAAAGAAAAAACTCATACACATTATACCCCTTACCCCTCCCTCTCATTGACCACTAGTATTTCCATTTACCTAATATATTTTAACCTTTGTTCCCCCTTTTTTTCTATACCCCTTACTGCTCCCTTACATTGATCATTAGTATTTCAATCTACTCAATTTATTGTAACCTTTGTTCCCACTATTTGTTTATTTTTATACATATTATTTACTTATCTGTTCACACCGTAGATAAAAGGAACATCAGACACAAGTTTTTCACAATTACATAGTCATGATTGTGTGACTGTGTGATTGTGAAAACCTGTAGCCCCAAACATTATGAGGCCAGTAGCCTCAAACATGATGTCTATGGCAGTGCCTGACACATAGTGGATGCCCAATAAACATTTGTAAATGAATTGAATGAGAATTCACAAAGAGAGAAGCCTGTGACCCTCATTGGGAAACAGGCTCAGGAGCATAAGTGATTTGTTCAAAGTCACTCAGGTCTGTTTCATTCCTCACTTTTAATCTTCTTAATACACATTTCCCTGTAGCTAATTCTTACCCCTTGCAATCCATTGCCCTTCTCTCAGCCATTTCTATTCCTCAGCTAAAAGGATTCACCATCTCAGGTAATCATCCTCAGGTCACAGAAGAATGAGGTCGCAGAATTGAAAAACTCAAGGGATGATCAAAGTAAGCCTCATTTACAGATGAGGAAGCCAAGGCCCAGGAGGTTTCAAAGAGGTCTGGTGACTCCCAGAGCCACACAGTGAGCCTTAGTCTTGGTTATGAGCTGAATGACCAAAAATCACATGTTCTCAAGAGTTCACATGTGTTCACCCTTAGAAGTGAACCTGAGGCTCTCAAAAGGGCCCATTAAGAGAGTGAAAAAAGTAAGCCCATAGAATGGGAAAAGATAACTGAAATATATGTGTATATATTACAAAGGGCTTCTATTTTGAATATTTAAAGAACTCAAACAAACCAATAAGAAAAAGACAGATAACCCAATAAAAAATAGGCAAAATACTTGAACAGGCTCTACTTAAAAATGTTCAAATGACCAGTAAACATATAAAATGATGCTTAGCTTTCTCAAATTCACTAGGCATCAGGGAAATGCAAATTGAAACCATAATGTGATACTACTACATACCCACCAGAATGGATAAAATAAGAAAGGCTGACAATGCTGAGTTTTAGTAAGGATGTGGAACAACTGACACTGTCACAGTACTGGCGGGAATATAAATGTAGTAGAACCACTTTGGAAAATTATTTGACAGCATCTACTAAAGTTGAACACACACATACCATATAACCCATCGATTCCAAACCTGGGTACATAACCAACAGAAATGAGTACAAATATTCCCTCAAGGGACCATGTAAGAATGCTTATAGCAACACTATTCATAATAGCCTTACATTATAAACAACACAAATGTCCATCGACAGTATAACAGGTAAATAAAATTTTAGATGTCCACACAGTGTTTACAATTCCACATGAGAATGAACAAATGTGACTACATGCAACAGTAAAGATGAATCTCACAAACATAATGTTGAACAAAAGAAGTCAGAAACAGAAGAGTTAATATTGTATATATATTTCCATTTATATAAAGTACAAAAACAGGAAAACTAATCAATGGGTGTTAGAGATCAGAATAATAGTTACTGTTGGATGGGGTGAAATAACTGGGAGGGGACATGAGGACACTTCTGGGATACTGGTAATGATCCATTTCATTGTGTGTGTGTTTGTGTGTGTGTATTGTACAGTTCTATTTTTTTAATACATTTTTTTGTAGTAACATATATTCAACTGAAAGTTTCTCCCTTTTTATCACATTGAAATATATAAATCAGTGCTGTATATAAGCACTTATATATATAACTCTATAAGGCAGTTACATTCACAATGTTGTGGTACCATCACACATTTCTCGATGTGCTATGCTCACTTTGGGAAAATTCATCAAACTGTGCTTATTCTTGTACACCATTCTGTATGTATGTTATACGTCAATGAAATGTTCTTCCAAAAGTTCAGGTCTGTCTTCTTTACATTGAGTCTTGTGTTACCAGCTGTTCTTGGTGATAGAGTTGTAGTCATCCACACCTGAGGTCAAGCAGAAACCTCTTAAAAGTCTCTGGTCTCTACTGGGGCTTTCCTTGGTGGTGATGGAATAGTTCAGTTGCATTATCTTGGTTCCTCTCCAGTTAAAAAGGCAGCACGTTGGTGTTTACAGGGTTCCTTGGTGTGTTTTTAGGTGGCTTTGCTTCCTGGGTAGTAGTAGCTCTGTTAGTGATGTGGGAGTAACCACGACAGGCTTAGGGTCGACCAGAAGCTCAGGCGGTCACGTAGGGCGCAGTGCTTCAGCCTGTGCCCCACAGGAAGGAAAGAGAAATACATCAGTTCTTCTAGCAAGAAAAGCTGACTTCCTTATCTCCAGCGCTGCCTCCCCTGGTCTCTTCTCTTGAAACAGAGGAAAAGGTAGGTATCCAAGTCTCGAAAAGGTATTTTGGGGGTGTTGGTGGGTAGAGATTAAAGTTCTTTTCATGACATTGGAAAAATGTGAAACAAAGACAATAATGAATTAGGTAAAGGACGGCTTGTAATTTTATTGCATAGCATGCATTTAAAATGTAGTGTAATCATGGTTTAAATGGTGGGAGTAACTGCAGAGTTTGTTGTGTGTGTGTTTAAACAAACAGAAAAATGCTATCCAAAAGCTGTAATGGTCTGAGTATTTTTTAAAGGTTATAGAATGTTTGATTTCTTCTTTGGTTTCTAAATTGTAATACAGTTTATTACCGTTTGGCTCGGAATCAATGAAATCGATTCAGATTGTTTTGATTACCCCAAATCTCTAGTTTGGGGGCAGAATTTAAATATAATTTTAGAATAAAAATGTTTGTTAGCTAAGGCCTAATATAAATTTCTTTCAATTAAGCATTCTCAACTCCCAAAAATGTTTTGAAAAGAGGCAAGACTATGAAAGGAAATACATATTAGATATTCAGAATTCACAATTAGTGTAGAAAAAGATAATTTTTCTAAGATAGGTTTCTATGCTAATTTTTCTTCTTAAACAAAGCACAGAGCTTTGGATTTAAACAGAGCCAGGTTAGACAGTGATTTTAGGTAAATTACTTTTTAGCACTAAGCCTCACTCTCCTTATCTGTAAACCAGGTGTACTTACTTCATAAAGTTGTAACAAGAATGAATTGAAAAAAACAAGAATCAATTGAAACAATATATGTAAAGTCCTCGTCAAGCTGTTTGACCCCGAGTAAGTGCTAAATAAGTTGTAGCTATTGCTACAAACAAAAAGTATAAAAGTTATGAATTGTATCTATAAAAATAAAATAACAGCAACTCTCACTTCTTTCGACCCCTCCATGAGAAGAGGGCAAGTTAAACCCAAGAAAATCATGGATTTCTATCTCAGTATTTTACTCCGATTTTAAAATAGCATTTTTTTCTTTGTTTGTGTAGCAAGGTCTTTACCTAAATCAGAAAGAATGCCTGAACTTGAAATCACCATGAGATGCTACTGCTTTGGCTTTCTCCCATCTGAGATAGTCTTCAAATTTTATAGATTTAAGCCTCCATATGTGCATCTTCATATATTAAGTACAGGGTTTGAGGGGACCTGAAGCTTATACAATTTTCTTTAAGAAAACGAATACGAAACTAGTTACAGAGACTTGGAATGGGCAAGTGAGGGACTACGAAGCTCAGGTGTCATAAGCTTCCTGATAAATTTACCTCTGATCAAGTAACATAAAAAGACAAGGGAATTGTGAATGCCCATCTTCATTTCTGTGTCAATCTTTCTGATGGACACACGTGTCTCTCGTCTAATCTTTGTAAAAGTGGGGCTATCAAGCCTCTGAATATCAACCCAGCTTGAGTTGGGATTCCGGAGACAAGCACTGTTTTAGGTTATCTCCTTTCTTAGGTGGACTAGTATTCTGTGGTTGTTATAAGCTTACACACAGAATCAACACAAGCAAAAAAAAAAAAAAAAAAAAAAAAACCAATTAAATTTTCAGGTAGAATCTCAAGGTCAATTTAAATCACTAAAATTTCCCCCTGCGTACTAGCAGAAGGTATGGTGGCCGCATTCAGAAACTGTGAAGCTTCTCAAGGAAATAACTGTGGTCAATTCACATGAGAACGGAGGCTGCCGACCCCTCTGAATGGCGTGTGCTGTGCCTATGAGCAAGGCTGTGGGCTTTGAGGATGTTCTGTAGTTTCCCTTAAGTCCGGGCAGCAATGACGAGTCATATTCACACACAGGCACACAGCTACGATTTACCACAGTTCCACTGTGGCGTCATTCTTTCCCCCCCGCACTGCAATGAGACGGCAATTGTCTCTTTTCCTTACATCTCCTGACCAGCTGCTCAGAACAACTGGAGGAAAGGAACAGGAAGCCACTGCCTGCAAATAAAGAACTTTTCCTGTCCTCATCCTTCTTTGCTCTTCTTTCCCTCAGTGTCACATTTCTCACACTCTTCCCCCTTGTCAGTTCTCAAAAACAAAGTCAAGGTCTGCTGTTAGGCTGAGGAAAGTAAGTGTTTCAAAATTCCAACAGACGGTTGAACATTTATTTTCCTCTGGCAAAAGCTGTCTCTCATATGTTTCTCTCTTGGGAATATTTCTGCAACTTTACCAGCTCTTTCTCCTCTCTCCACAGACTGTGAGAACTCTCCTTATAAGGCAGACCCTTGTGTTTTTAAATTCACACAGCTATGCCATAATCTGTTTGCTTACATGTCCATTTTGAGTGCAGAGATTAGATCAGTGCCTAATGCATGCTTGACACACAGAAGGCCAACAAAATTGATGTTGCGGAATGGATGTACAAAGTAGCTTAACCTAACTGTGTTTGTTTGGATACCAGAGTTTCACTGGAATACAAGTGACCAGATGTAGACCAAATGGAAATACATAGATTGAAGTGATATGCTGGAATTTTTGAGGGGGTCAAATTGTGTGTGTGTGTGTATGTTTCCCCTACCCTGATATCCGTGTCTCTACCAACCCAGAGAAAAGAATTAGTTCTGTACTACTTGGCTTTTCTGAAGGGGAGAGTGGAGAGTGGGCAAAGGAAGACCTTTTGAGCTCCTGCTTTGTCCCAGGCATTGCTCTAGGGCTTTACTTGGATGATCTTACTTTGTTCCCCAAACCCCTCATCTGAAGCAGGCATGGTTTTCTCCATTTCATATATGAAGAAAGTGAGTTCCACTTAGGTTTACCTACCAACCCAAGAACACCCAGCTAAGAAGTCATAGATTTTGAATTTAATCCTGGATTGTCTGACTCCTAAGTCAATGATGAGATGGCATGGTATAGCATGAAGAGTTTCTCTAAGGGGCTTTATGAGATTTTTCCTTTCAAAATGGTGCTGTAGTATAGGTTTTATCTATTATTTTTTATTTTTATTTTTTGCATGGGCAGGCACCGGGACTTGAACCCAGGTCTCCGGCATGGCAGGTGAGAACTCTGCCTGCTGGCCCACCATGGCCCACCCTCTATTTTTAAATTTTAAAATAAAATTAAACAGATAGATGGAGTGTTATACAACGAAGGCAGCCCCCAGTACACAAATGTAATAGAAAAAGGAGTTAGGGCACTGAACTCTGAGCATCATGGGGGCAGGAACAGAGTCTGACATCAGTGTTTGGGACAAATAGATACAATTTAAGAATTTGTTGAGTGAGTGAGTGAGAGACAGAATAAATATCATCAAAGGAAAATGGATCCAGGAGATTTCATTATTCAAACTATGAGATTGTGAATGCCCATGTGAAATTTTTATAAAAAGCAAATTTTTAGTTTGTGTTTCAAATTCTGAAATGACTCAGATTTACTTACACTTCTTAGAATCTGAAGACTTGTGCTTCCTTGCACACCTGACTCTCTGTACTTCCGGCTCTATTCAAACTCATGCTTCCTGCTTTAGGCAAGCAAACCTACCGTGTCACAACACTCACTGGGTTTCTCAATTTGAGCCAAACATTATGTACCTACTTGCGGGGTGAGGTAATCACTAAAATTCAATGTCATCCTTATAAGGGGAATAATAATGCTAATGCAATTCAGAATGTAACCAGTTACAACAGAGAAATGTATAAAGTAGAAATGGGTTAAAGATAAAGGAGCAATTAATTTTGATCCTAATAATATAATGATGTTGTTCCTCCTACTACCAATAATAACAGCTAAGATTTACTGGATACCTATGTGTTTGGTACTGTGTCCTGAGTACTCCTTATGGATCAACACATTTTATCCTCACAACAGCCCTATGAAGTAGATGCAGTCTTTCTTTCCACATCACAAATAAAGAAATGAAGTCCGAGAAAGCTGTTATGGGGTAAGGGCACAACTCATAGCAGGAGGCAGGGCCTAGGCAGTCAGGTTCCAAACCCTGTTCTCTTGACTGTTCCCCTCAATTGACTTCGAATAAATGAGATTTCAGGAAGCAGAAGGAATAGCACTAATGAGTGCTTGGAAACGGAAAAGTAAATAGTCCAGAATGAGTTCATTAGAGCATTGGAGAATTTTGTGGGAATTGAGGATGGAGAGGTAGGGAAAAGGCCAGATCAGAAAGGCCAGGAAGGCCACGTTAGAATGTAGCATTGGAACTTCTTCATAGGCAATGGACTTCCTTGCTGATAAGAGAATGGCATATTCCCACTGCTAGGTTGTTAAATATACTACTTGCTTTCCCTACGGAAGTCCTCTTCTGCCTCCCGTTCTTCATACCAGCTCCCTTCTTCTCCCAGCCTCAGCCCCAATCACCTTTGCCTTGAAGGTTTTCCTGACCTCTCCATTCACTATTCTTCCTCTTAGTTATCATGTAATAACATCCCTACAGCACCTGTTGGTTGTGTGCAACTCTTTATGAGCAAGTTTGTGGTGTCAAAAGAACCAAAGTCACCAAAATACCCAAAGCTACAGATTTACTGAAAGAGAAACTGCTCAAGCAGGAAGATTTGAAACCAGGGAAATTGAAATGGGAGTCTCAAAATGGTGAGCGAGTTACAATAGCTTATAAAGGCAATTAGGGGATTCCAAGTGGGAAGTTACAATAATTCATTGACATTTAAGTTTGTCATTACTAGGAGGGTCTTACAAAGCTGGTGATAGATATCCGTTAGCATAGTATGCGTTCTAGTTTGCTAGCTGCTGGAATGCAACACACCAGAGACAGATTGGCTTTCAATAAAAGGGGGTTTATTTAGTTAATGTATACTTCTTCAGAGGAAAGGCAGCTAACTTTCAACCCAGGTCTTTCTTACGTGGGAAGGCACAGGGTGATCTCTGCTGGCCTTATCTCCAGGCCTCTGGATTCCAACAACTTTCTCCGCAGTCATATCTTTTTGCATCTCCAAAAGCCTGGGCTGAGCTGAGCTGCAAGTGCTGAGATGAGGTATGCTGAGCTGCTTGGGCTGTGCTGCGTTGAGCTCTCTCATTTAAGCACCAGCCAATTAAATCAAACATCATTCTTTGCACCTCCTAGCTGACTGCAGATGTAATCAGCAACAGATGAGGTTCACACACCATTGGCTCATGTCCACAGCAACAGATCTAGGCACCTTCACCTGGCCAAGTTGACAACTGAATCTAACTACCACAGTATGCTTGCCCATTTTTAGTAGGCTGTCCCTACTGGTTGCAGTCCAGCTTATTCCTCAATGTTGCAAAATTTGTAGTTTTATCTGGAATGCTCCAGTTTTTTTTGAGAATCCTTTCCTTGATCAATGTATTTCTTCTGGAGAATTCCTGCCCTATCTTGGAAAGGCATCACTCCAGCAATTTACCTTTGTAGGTGGCCATATTATTTTATTTAATAGTCCCCTCCTTGTGGTTATTTTTTCAATGATCTCCTTTCTTGTCAGGTGGTTATAGTAGGTTCAGTAAGTTATGTTTCTTTTCTTTTTTTATGTGTTGCTTATTTTTCTTGATTGCAATGAAGTATGTTGGGTGGCTGTTTACTTTCACTTAAGAAACTTGGAGTGGGGCTACTTATTCAGTTGAGTGGACTATAGTTATTACCTTTCCTCTGAGGCATGGCATTTGCTTTTTAGTCTTGATCCACCAGAGTCATTCCTAGCTCTATTTTGCTTTTTTTTGATTAGCTATTTTAAGAGCAATTATATGCCTTGAGGATAAGGAATTTGAATGGAATTTTGAGACACAATTTGTACAAAACACAGAAACATATAGACATAATCATAATGAAAAGTATAAATCCTAAGTCCACATTTCATTAAAGCAAAAGCCAAGCTCAGTAAATAAGTCTGTCCAATGAAATGTTTAAGCCTGACTGATATCATGAAATACCTTAACTTGGTCTTTTAAAATATGTAGGTTACTTACTGTGCCAGACTTATTCATATAAAAGTATCATTATTCGTGTCGTAGAGTTGGGAAGTCCAGATAGCTAGATCCTGTCCATCTTATAAAACCATTGATGCTAAGCTGTCAGCTTTAGCCTGGAGGGCTTGAGGAATCTTGAGGATGGCGTCAAGGCTCCACCCCATAACCTTAGATACACTTATAAGTCTCATTCCAGGTTATATTAGCATTGGCATATTGCCATTTTCCAAAACCATGAGTTAGTCCCAGTGAGCAAAGGCATTTTTATTTAACTGATGTAAGATTTTATATATGTTATTCCCAATGGAGTATGTTGAGTTTCCTGCCCAGATATGATCTGAATATTGATTAAACCATGTTACATTAGTTTTATATATCTCCTTGTTGTGTAAGGTGATAACATAGGTGTTTTATGTACTAGTACAATTTTTGCCCTTAAACTATCTCATTTCAGTGATTTCCTTCGTTAGGTCTAGAAAGTATCATTGTCAGAGTCCGTTTTAAGTTTTGTGTCATCATATATGAGAGTCAAATCTCCATCATTTGAATCAAACCAGATTGTATGGTTATATAACTGATCTGGAATGTATCCTAATTCTGGTCCTGTTTGAAGTTTTCCATACCTAAGGAAAATTTTTACTTACGAAGGTAACGATAGTGAAGTTTGGCCTAACCCTTTAATTAAAGACTTCCCATCCCAAATAAATTTACTATATCAATCTGTAGAATGGTTAGCCTGATTTTTAGCAGAATGTCAAACCTTTTCATAAACCCACTGACCACTTTTTTTTCCCACTGGTTGATTATTATGAGAACACTGTTTTAGGTGCCTTTTTATTACCTAGATGTTGGCAAATCCAGCAATCAGCTAGATTGGCAATTCTAGAAACTTTTTGAATGACTGGAGTCAGGGAATGATCTAAGTTTAGAGCACTTGGGATGACTAAAAGTAATAATATTTTGATTAAAGTTCTCATCTTGAGAGCTAGGGAGAGGTCGTTAACTAGGTGGCTGGAAAGGGTTACCAGAGTAACAATAAAATTATAGTGACAGATAAAAGTACAAGTGTGGGGATTAAACAAGGAAAGCTTTGGTCAACAGGATCTTGTTCTGTGAATTTGGTCAGAAGTTGTCTACATCAGATGCTGTCATCTATTTCTGGCGTACTTTGGTTAATTTTAGTTTTGTTTCAGGTACAATTTAAGCCACCTTAGACATGGCACCCATTTTAGCTGGGAGATATGTACCCAAGGCACAATTTCTTCTAATTTGATCGCTGTATATGAAGACAACAAAATCTGATAAGGTCCTTTCTAGCAAGGTTCGAGGCTTGTCTTTCTCTGAATGTCTTTTCCTTCTTTTTTTTTTTTTTTTTTTTGTATGCCATATGGCAAGGTCACATTTCATTATTTTTCTATGTGAGTATCCCGTTATTGGAGCACCATTTGTTGAATTTTTGTTTGTTTGCTTTGCCTGTTTGTTTTTGGGATGTGCATGGACCAGGAATCAAACCTGGGTCTCCCAAATGGCAGGCGAGAATTCTACCACTGAACTACCCTTATACCCCCTCTCCGATGTTTTTTTCAGAATACAAAGAAACCACATTGTAGGTTGTGTAGAATACTGCCTTTAGGTGCTGGAGGGTCAGCAAAGCCCCTGTCCCCTGTTAAAGAGAACCCTGAGAATATTTAATTAATCCCTTTTAGTGTTTTTGGTTTGCTAAAACTGACAAAAATGCAATGTATCCAAACTGGACTGGCTTTTTTTTTTTACATGGGCAGGCACAGAGAGTCGAACCCGGGTCCTCTGGCATGGCAGGCAAGCGTCCTTGCCTGCTGAGCCACCGTGGCCCACCTGGACTGACTTTTAACAGTGGAGATTTATTAGCTTACAGGTTTACAGTTTTAGGGCTGTGAAAATGTCCAAATTAAGGCATCAACAGGCTGATACCGTCTCCCTGAAGACTGGAGGTCCTCAGCTCCTCTGTCACACGGACAGGCACATGGCAATGTTTGCTGGTCTCTCTCTTTTCTCCCAGGTTTTTTCCAACTTCTGACTTCAGTGGCTTCTTCTCTGAGCTTCTGTGTGCTTCAGTCTTGTAGCTTTTCTCTTAGCTTCTCTGGGCCTTTTTTTTCTGCCTTTTATCCTTTTATAAAGGACTCTAGTAAGAGGATTAAGACTGACACTGAATGAGGTGGTTCACATCTGAATTGTAATAACCTAATCAAAGTTCCCATCTACATAAGTCTACACCCACAGAATGGATTAGAAGAACATGATCATTTCGGGGTACACACAGCTTCAAGCCACACTATTGAAGTAAATCTTGCTTGACCATCATTGGATCACTTCTTGTAAACTGTCTCAAGTACATGGGCCATCCTGTAATTATTTTATGTGCGTTCAATCCATGTCTACACAATAGTGCAGCTTCCAGGGCTGTGAGAACCAACAGTTCTTTTGGCCTAGGCAGCTGCAATGGATCACATAATTTAGCTAACTTTAATTCTAATATTGTATAGATTTTTTTTCCCACCTTGCCAAAAGATTGAGGATGATACGGGCAATGGAGTTTTGTTGGGTGTGAACCACCCAACATGCTTCTTTTATAAGCTTTCCAGTGAAGTGAGTTTTGTGATCACTTTAGAGTTTAAAAGGTGCTCCCTAAGTTGGAAAAATGTTTTTAATAGCTTTTTTGCCACAGTTGTAGTATCCAACTTTATGTATGTACATACATGTATATTTGTGACGAGAAAATGTTTTAATCCATCCAGAGAACATGCAATCCATGACTGTTCTACTTTGCTAGCTGCCAGAATGCAATATACCAGAAACAGAATGGCTTTTAAAAAGGGAAATTTAATAAGTTGCTAGTTTACAGTTCTAAGGCTGTGAAAATGTCCCAGTTAAAGCAAGGTTTAAGAAATGTCCAATCTAAGGCATCCAGGGAAAGATACCTTGGTTCAAGAAGGCTGATGAAGTTCAGTGTTTCTCTCTCAGCTGGAAGGGTACAAGGCGAACATGGCAGCATCTGCTGGTTTTCTCTCTAGGCCTCTTGTTTCATGAAGCTTCGCAGGAGGCATTTTCCTTCTTCAGCTCCAATGGTCTCTGGCTGCGTGGGCTCTTTTGGCTCTTTCCAAAATGGTTCCTTCTTAAGGGGGTCCAGTAAGCAAACACTACCTTGAATGAGTGGAGACACATCTCCATGAAAGCCATCTAATCAAATGTTACCACCCACAATTGGGTAGGTTACATCTCCATGGAAACAATCAAAAAGCTCCCACCCAGCAATATTGAATGAGGATTAAATGACATGGCTTTTCTGGGGTACATCACAGATTCAAACAGGCACTGGAATTATCTATTTTTCTTTGAACATTTACTTAGAATGATATTTTAAATCATAACAAATCACAAATTCAAAAATTCTGACAAAATACCATGCATATCACAGAATCCAGGAAAAACATTTATATTTTTTATTAATTAGCAGGTCAGATCTATAATGCTTTATTTGTTTATTAATTTATTTTTACATTTTGGCTGCATTTTCTTTTTTTAAATATTTTTATTATAAACTTAACAAACAAACATACACTCATTCTTGACATGCAAACATTCTATACGTGGTGTAAATCAATGGCTCACAATATCATCACATAGTTGTGTATTCATCGCCATGATCACTTTTTTTTAACATTTGCATCTCTCCAGCAAAAGAAAGAAAAAAGGAAAAACTCATGCATACCATACTCCTTACTCCTTCCTCTCATTGACCACTAGTACTTCAGTCAGGTCAATTTATTTTATCCTTTGTTCCCCCTATTATTTGTTTATTTTTATCCATAGTTTTTACTCATCTGTCCGTACCGTAGATAAAAGGAGCATTAGATAGCAGGTCTTCACAATCACACAGTCACATTGTAAAAGTTATGTCATTTAACAGTCATCTTCAAGAAACACGGCTACTGGAACACAGCTCTACAGTTCCAGGTACTTCCCTCTAGCCTCTCTACCATAAACTAAAAAGGGGATATCTATATAATATGTAAGAATAATCTCCAGAATAACCTCTCAACTCTGTTTGAAATCTCTCAGCCACTGACACTTTATCTCATTTCTCTCTTCCCCCTTTTGGTCGAGAAGCTTTTCTCAATCCCTTGATGCCGAGTCCCAGCTCATCCCAGCATTTCTGTTCCCCATTGTTAGGGAGGTTTACTTCCCTGGGAGTCATGTCGCATGTAGAGGGGCAGGGCAGTGAGTTCACTTGCCGTGTCAGCTTAGAGACAGAGAGAGGCCACATCTGAGCAACAAAAGAGGTTCTTTGGGTGGTGATTCTTAGGTCAAACCTACTTATTTTTAGCACCTCTTTTTACGAGGTAAAACAACAAATCCTTTTTTATTTCTCAGTATCCTTCTAGAAAATCCTGAAGACAGTTTGAAACCAAGAAGGAATTATTCAGAATTTGATTTTGGGAAGGCAAAATGCCAAAAGTTGTCAGGTTTGAACACTTTGCAAACTTTTCAGGTCACCATGAAACAATATTTGGCTGTCTATTTAACCAAAGTGGGAATAAAAGATTTTAAAAGTAATTATAGGAGTTAACATGATGGTTAGTAAACCTTAGTTCTTTTTTGTGAAAATGCTTGATTCTCTTAAAGAATTAGGCATGTGATGAAGTCAAAATAAAGTACAGGAAATTACTCTGATAAGGCTCAGAATCTCTACCTTTTATGCAAAAAGTAAAAACCTCTTATTCAGAGCAGACCAATAATAACCCAAGAATTTTTATCATTTTAACAGAGATTAAACCAAATTTTAATTTGTTTTAGTACACTATTTGATACTTAGTTTCTTAAAAATCTCATAGAAAAATCCATTAAATTTTATTCAGTTTTGATCACAAGAAATTTAAAAAATCAAACTTTTTACAATTTCCTATGTCTTAAATTTTCCTCTTTTTATTTTTTATTTTGCAACAACTTATTTTACTTTAAGACAAAACTACTCTCTTTTCTTTCCTTAGAAAACAAACAAACCATGTTGTATTTATCTTGTATATGTGACTTGACATAAGCCTAAGGGCTTAAGCTATCAAAACATCTTGGTAGGTATCTTAGGGCTGACATTTAACAAGACACATTACTGAGAAAATAAATTTTCAGAAAAATGATTCAGTTTGGTTAAATGCAAGCTGACATTTGCTATCATCTTAAACATCTAGAAGATGTAATGCTAGCTCATATGACACAGAAACTTAAATAAGTTCATGAAGAACATCTCCAGAATGCATGCTTGTATTGTATTTAGCACCAATAACTCAGAAGACATAGCTGTTATTATTAAACCTTGACACTGAAAGTATTAAAAATTTAATTTTTTTAAATGCTTGGGATTTTAGGAGTATTTAATTTATAAAAACATTTATTTGAAGCCAATTAAAAAATAGCTCCTTTAAGGGATTTTAAAAGTCAATTTGGTACTACCATCTAAAGATAAGAAAATATTATACAAATTATATATATACGTTATACAGACACAAATGGACACCAATAGAGAGCTTAAGCTTCAATTAAACTATTTTTTTGCCACTAGTCAGACATAAACACAGAGACACAAAGCTTACTAGTTTATATAAAAGCTAACTTTTGTCTTTGACTCATTTTATATTTTTATCAGAATTGGGTTCACCAGCAGGTGTATAAACTGATATAGGTCAGGTAATCCTGGACCATATGTACCCAAAAGAATTTAAATTCTTCTGTGAATATTTGCTCTTCTGGTTTGGGTGTAGAGCAATCTTTAATGTTAGTTCTTATTTATTTCAGGTCCAAG
>PVIY010003490.1:95118-114727 GCA_004026745.1 Myrmecophaga tridactyla
AAGGTGCAGTTTGGAGTTTGTTCTCCTTTTGTCTTTTTTTTTTTTTTAATAAGTTGTAGGTTTTCAGAAAAATCTGGCAGAAAGTACATAGTTTCTATATACCACCCCAATGCAGTTTTCCCTTTTTTTTTTAAGCATAACAACATACAAACACGAACATTCTTATCATATGATCATTCCATTCTTGGTATATAATCAAAAACTCATAATATCATCACCATGATCATTTCTTAGAACATTTGCATCAATTCAGAAAAAGAAATAAAAAGAAAAAAGAAAAAAAACTCATACATACCATACCCCTTACCCCTCCCTCTCATTGACTGCTAGTATTTCCACCTACCCAATATATTTTAGCCTTTGTTTCCTCTATTTTTTTCTATACCCCTTACTACTCCCTTTCATTGATCACTAGCATTTCAAACTACTGAATTTATTTTAACATTTGTCCCCTTTTATTATTTATTAATTTTAATCCATATGCTTTACTCATTTGTCCATACCATAGACAATCGACAAATGTCTTTTTTGTGCATTTGGATTTGCACAAAGGTTTCACAATCACACAGTCACATTGAGAAAGCTGTATACAATCATCTTCAAGAAACAAGGTTTCACAATCACACAGTCATACTGAGAAAGCTATATATAATCATCTTCAAGAAACATGGCTACTGGAACAGAACTCTACATTTTCAGGCACTTCCCTCCAGTCTCTCCAATATGCCATAACTAAAAAGGGGATATGTATATAATATGTAAGAATAACCTCTGACTCTGTTTGAAATTTCTCAGCCATTGACGCTTTGTCTCATTTCTCTTTTCCCCCTTTTGGTCGAGAAGGTTTTCTCAATTCCTTGATGCTGAGTCCCAGCTTATTCTAGGATTTCTGTCCCACATTGCCAGGGAGGTTTACATCCCTGGGAGTCATGTTCCACATACAGAGAGGGAGGGCGGTGAGTTTGCTTGTTGTGTTGGCTGAGAGAGAGAGGCCACATCTGAGCAACAAAAGAGGTTTCCTGGGGGTAACTCTTAGGCCTAATTTTAAATAGGCTTAGCCTATCGTTTGTGGGGATAAATTTCATATGAACAAACCCCAAGATTGGGGGCTCAGGCTATTGCTTTGGTTGTTCCCACTGCTTGTGAGAATATCAGGAATTCTCCACATGGGGAAGTTGAATTTTCCCACTTTCTCGCCATTCCCCCAAGGGGTCTTTGCAAATACTTTTTTATTCACTGTTCAAATCACACTGGGATTTATCAGGGCATCACTCTGTACAAACCTACAAAATCTCATGCCGTACTCAAGGTTCCATGTACTTATGGTCTTCAATTAAACTGCCCACATAAGTTATATTAGGAAATGCACTAGTCAAAATATAAATTTTGTACCAAATATTTTTTGCTTTAGTCTCACACATAAGTTAGTTTTAAAATATGAATTACCATCTATTTTCAACATCCTGCAATATTGACATTCCTTTGTTCTTCCTCATGCAAAAGCATTTTTTAATTTGCACATTTAGTCAGTATCATTGTACACTCTAGGCATTCCTAGATTATACCATCTCAGTCTTTATCGTCTATCTTTCCTTCTGATTTCACTTGTGCCCCCAGCCCTCCTCCCTCTATCATTCTCACATTCAGCTTCATTCAATGTATTAACATTATTGAATTACAGTTAGGGAGTATTGTGCTATCCATTTCTGAATTTTTACAATCAGTCCTGTTGCACAATCTATATCCCTTCAGCTCCAATTACCCAATATCTACCCTATTTCTATCTCCTGATGGTCTCTGTTCTTAACTGAAATTCTCCAAGTTCATTCACTAATGTTAGTTCATATCAGTGAGAGACCATATAGTATTTGCCCTTTTGTTTCTGGCTAATCTCATTCAGCATAACATCCTCAAGTTCCATCCATGTTGTTACATACTTCATCACTTTACTCTGTCTTCAGCTGCATAATAGTCCATCGTATGTATATACCACAGCTTGTTTAGCCACTTGTCTGTTGATGGACATTTTGGTTGTTTCCATCTCTTAGTTTTTCTTACTTTTAACCCTTTAATACTTGTTACAATTAATGAAACAATATTTGTGTGTTATTCTCCCCATCCCCCACCCCCGGGTATGGGCAGGCTCCAGGATCAAACCCAGGTCTCCAGCATGGGCAGGTAAGAACTCTGCCACTGAGCCACTGTTGCACGGCCTACAATTTTGTTTTGATTACATTTTTAACTATAATGTATAGTTTATATTAGGGTTCACTGTATTGTAAAGTTTTATGGCTTAAATTTTTTTTATTCTAGTAACATATATGCAACCTAAAATTACCCCTTCTAACTACAATCACAGAAACAATTCAATGCTGTTAACTACATTCACAATGTTGTGGTACTGTTAACACCATCCATTACCAAAACTTTTCCATCACCCAAGTTAGAAACCCTGCATCAGTTAAGCATTAACTTCTCATTCACTACTCCCACCCAGTCCCTAGTAATTGGTAATCTAGTTTCTGACTCTATTTAATTTGGATGTTTTAATTCTTTCATGTAAGTGAGATCATAAAATATTTGTCCTTTTATGTTTGGCTTATTTCACTCAACATGGTGTCTTTAAGTTTCATCCGTGTTGGCGCATGTAGCAGAGCTTGATGCTTTTTTAAGGCTCAATAACTTACCATTGTTTGTATAGACCTCATTCTAAGTATTCATTCATGTGTTGATGGACACTTAGGCTGCTTCCATCTTTTGGCAATTGTGCATGATGCTGCTATGAACATTGGTGTGTAAATATCTGTTCATGTCCTTGCTTTCAGTTTTTCTGGGTTTATACCTCAAAGAGGAATTGCTGGATCATGTGTAATTCTAAACTTAGGTTTCTGAGGAACTACCAAACAGTCTTCCATGGTAGGTGCGCCATTTTACATTCCTACCAATAACAAATGAGTATTCCTATTTTTCCATGACCTCTCCAACACTTGTTATTTCCCATTAAAAAAAAAAAAGTAGCCATTCTAATAGACATGAAGTGGTACTTCTTTTTTTTTTTTTCTTTTTTGACATGAGCAGGTGCCAGGAATTGAACCTGGGTCTCCAGCATGGCAGGCTAGAACTCTGCCACTGTGCCACCATTGCCTGTCCTGTAGTTCTGGGTTTGATTTGCAGTTCCCTAAAACTTAATGATATTGAACATCTTTCCATGTGCTTTTTGGCCACTGTAGAACTTCTTTGGAGGACTGTCTATACAAGTCTTTTGCCCACTTGTTAATTGGATTGCTTGTCTTTTTGTTGTTCAGTTGTAGGATCTCTGTATGTATTCTGGATAGTAAACCCTTATTAGATATATGGTTTCCAAACATTTTCTCCTATTGTAGAGATTGTCTTTTTACTTCCATGATAAAGTCCTTTGCATGAAAATTTTTAATTTTGATGAATTCTCATTTATCTATTATTTCTTTTGTTGCTTTGGTGTAAAGTCTAAGAAACCATTGTTTCTTTTGTTGCTTTGGTGTAAAGTCTAAGAAACCATTGTTTAATACATGGTCCTGAAGATGCTTTCCTATATTTTCTTCTAGGGGTTCGTAGTTTTGGTTCTTTTCTTAGGTTTTTTATTGATTTTGAGTTAATTTTTGTACATGGTGTGAGGTAGGGGTCCACCTTTATTCTTTTGTATATAGACATCCAGTTTTCCCAGAACCGTTTGTTGATGAGATTATTCTTTCTTCATTGAGTGGAACTGGAATCCTTGTAGAAAACCAATTGGCCATAGAAGTGAAGCTTTACTTCTGAACCCTCAATTCTATTTCATTGCTCTATATATCTGTCCTTGTGCTAGAACCATACTGTAGCTCTTTAATAAGTTTTAAAATAAAGTGTAAGTCATCCAATTTTGTTCTTTTTCAAATTTGTTTTGGCTATATGAAACCCCCTACCCTTCCATATTAGCTCTAGTAGCTTTGTTGTGGACGTTCCAGGATTTTCTGTCTATAGGATTGTTCTAATTTGCAAGCTGCCAGAATGCAATATACCAGAACCAAAATGCTTTACAAAAGAGAGATTATAAAGTTGCAAGTTTTACAGTTCTAAGGCTATGAAAATGTCCAAATTAAGGCAAGGCCATGAAAATGCCCAAATTAAGGCACCAACAAGGGTTACCTTCACTCAAGAAAGGCCAGTGAAGATCAGGGTTTCTCTCTCAGCTGGAAGGGCACATGGTGAAGTCTACCAACTTTCTCTCCAAGCTTCTTGTTTCATGAAGCTCCCCAGGGGCATTTTCCATCATCATCTCCAAAGATCACTGGCTGCATGGGCTCCCATGGCTCTTAAGCTTTTTCTAAAATGTTTTCCTCTTAAAGGGCTCCAGTAAGCAACCCCACCTTGAGTAGGTGGAAATTCATCGCCATGGAAACCTAATCAAAAGTTACCACCCACAATTGGATGGATACATCTCCATGGAAACAATAAAAAAGCTCTCACCCAGCAATATTGAATGAAGATTGAAGAACTTGGCTTCTCTGGGGTAAACAACAGATTCAAACTCGAGCAAGGATCATGCCATTCACAAGTAGGGAAAGTTATGTTTCTTCCTTTCCAATGTGGATGCCTTGTATTTCTTGTCCTTACCTAAATTCCCTGGCTGGAACTTCCAGTACCATGTTGAATAATAGTGGTGATAGTGGGGATCCTTGTCTTGTTCCAGATCTTAGAGGGAAAACTTTTAATCTTTTACTATTGAGTATGCTGTTAGTTGTGGGTTTTTCATATATATTGTTTATCATATGGAGGAAGTTTCCTTCTATTACTAGATTTGTAAATGTTTTTATCAAGAAGGGGTGCTGGATTTTGTTTAATGATATTTCTGGATCAATTGAGATGTTCACATAGTTTTATCCTTCATTCTGTTAATGTGATGTATTACATTAATTTACTCTTATGTCAAACTACCCTTGCATGCCTGAGACAAATCACACTTGATCATGGTGTATAATTCTTCTTATGTGCTAGCTTGTTAGCATTCTATCAAGAATTTTGTATCTATAGTCATAAGAGATACGGGTCCGTAATTTTCTCTTCTTCTGGTACCTTTATCTCAATTTGGTATTAGAGTGATGTTAGCTTATAGAATGAGTTAGTGAGTGTTCCCTTCTGTTCAAGTTTTTGGAAGAGTTTGAGCAGGAATGGTATTAATTTTTCTTGGAATTTATCCTTATATTCCTAAGCTTTTCTTTGTTAGGAGGGGCCAGCAACAGCACCACATGTTTTTCCTACCTTTTAAAAGTGAGTTTTCTTGATTCTCCACTTGCGTAGTTATTGCAATCCTCTAAGTCTTTTCTTTTTTGCTAGTTGTTCAATGATTCTTTGGAGTAATGGAACACTGGTACATCTTACACTACAGTCATGGTCAACTAGAAATCAAAAATAGGCCTTTTATCTGGTTTTGACCATTTCTTTTTAAATGAATCTTTAAGAGAATACATTGTGGTGGCAATTAGAAAACTCTGCACACCAATCAAAGAATGCACCCTTTTTTTACCATGGGATTGGAAACAGATATGAGCAGGTGTGAAACAGCTGTGCCAGTTTGAAAGGATGTTCGTACCCTAGAAACACCATGTTTTAATCCTAATCCCATTTTTGTAAAGGCAGCTGTTTCTTCTAATCCTTATTCAGTACTGTATGTTTGAAACTTTAATTAGATTATCTCCATGGGCTTGTGACTCACTCAAGAGTGGGTGTTAGACTGTATTAGGTGGAGACATGTCTCCACCCATTTTAGGTTGGGTCTTGATTACTTTACTGGAATCCTATAAAAGAGGAAGCATTTTGGAGAAAGCAGGAAATTCAGAGAGAGTAGAGAAGGACCACAGAATGCCGCAGAACCATGAAGCAGAGACCACCAGTCAGTGACTTTTGGAGATGAAGAAGTAAAATATATCCTGGGGAGCTGGGAGGAAGCCAGCAGATGAAGCCGTGTTTGCCATGTGCCCTTCCAGCTGAGAGAGAAACTCTGACCGTGTTTGTCATGTGCCTTTCCACTTGAGAGAGAAACCCTGAACATCATCGGCCTTCTTGAATCAAGGTATCTTTCCCTGGATGCCTTAGATTGGATGTTTCTATAGACTTGTTTTAATTGGAACATTTTCTCGGCCTTAGAACTGTAAGCTAGCAACTTATTAAATTCCCCTTTTTAAAAGCCATTTTGTTTCTGCTATATTGCATTCCAGCAGCTAGTAAACTAGAACAACAGATAAGGACCAGAAATTTTTGGCAGAAGGAGAAGAGAGAAATTTAGAGCAAGGAGATCTCATTATGCTGCAGTCAAACAAAATGTGTCAGGTGCTGGAGCTTTCAGCTCAGCCACTCAAGTGCCACCCTGATTGTAGCAGAATCCTCAGTGAGTGGAAGTTCCAAGTGAGTGTCTGCAACTGAACACAAGCAGCGCAATGGGTAGAAAAGGCGGCTTAGAGGGAGATCTAGATTCACAGGCACTCATATTCATTTAGAAGATTCTGAAGACATAATTAACAGAGATCTTGTCAAATGGCTGCCTGGAGGTTCTGGAAACCATATACCTTCCTGAGACTGGCAGGAATTTCACTCAACAAAATCTGACAGAAGTCTGATGTATCTAGGGGACCAGGAAAGTTTCAAATCTGAGAATAAACTAAAGAGCTCAGGTGAAAAGCTAGTGGAGACCAGATCTAGGAGAGACTCACCCCTAGTGCTCCATGGGTAGTGGCAGAGCAGCAGATTCAATGGGTCCTATGGGTACTCCACCTGGTCACTCACCAGGATACAGAGAAGGCGGCTGAGTGGGAGTTTTCTCTGTGTCTCAATTCCGACATCAAAAATGTCAAAACAAATAGTCACTAGTATAATCAATTTGGCATGTGAACTTAAAGAGAAACTTCTTGACCAGGGAACTTGAAGTGGGAATCTCAAAATGGTAAGTGAGTTGCAGTACATTTTAAAGATAATTAGGGAATTTCACGTAGGAAGTTACAATGGTTGGTTGACATTTAAGTTTTTCATTATATAGTAGTCTTACAAAGCTGGGAGTAAATATACATTGTTTAATATAGTATACTTGTACATCTTTAATAAGTTATCCTTACCCACTGAGACCAGCCTATTACTATATATTGCAAAAAAAAAATGAAACTTTATTGGGAATGCAGCACTTTTTTTTGAGAATCCTGTCCTTTGTCAATTTTTGTCTTCTGGAAAGTCCCTGCCATATCTCAGAAAGGGCTTGCTCCCAGCAACTCCCAAAGCAGGTGGCTATATTATTTTATTTAACAATGGGCATAGCTATGTTACCCATTTTGTGAATATTAAAAATGTTGTTCCCAGGCCTTGTTTTGTCATCTTAGAAGGGCATAAACCACACCACATACATGTCATTGTGTGGTGATACTCGGAATAATACAAGGAACATGCAATCTAATTTTAATAGGTTTAATACAATTCCTTTACCACCTCCATGTTTCACTCTAAAGCATCACACAAATCAAAAAGATCTGGAGAGAAGTATGTTTGTTTTATCCATGTTTTGAAAAATATGTACAATAATCCACTTGTTTTTACCTGTTAGTATAAGTGATCAGAAGTTGAATCTGTATCTTTGTACTTTATTTTCCATTAGCTTTGAGGTAGATGGAATTATCTTTCTTGTTACCTACAATGGACCTGGGCAGATAATTAATTAACCCTATCTGTTACCTAGGGAACCTTTATGGATTAGGAAGAAACCAAAATAGTTAATAAAAAATTAAATTAAAAAATATGTTCACCCTGGGTCTAAGCGCCATTTTTCTGGGATAAATAGACTGTGAGCTAAGAATAATTTTAGTGAATGTTTAAGTTTGTAACAATGGCTAGGATGTAATATACCAGAAAATATAATGGCTTTTAAAAAGGGAATTTATTAAGTTGCAAGTTTACAATTGCAAGGCCATAAAAATGCCCAGAATAAGGTATCAACAAGAGGTTACCTTCACTCAAGAAAGGTTGTCTGGAACCCCTCTGTCTGCTGGGAAGACACCTGGCTGGTGTATGCTGGGGTCTTTGGCTTCTGGACAACTCTTTCACTTGGGAAGGCACATGGCAACATCTACTAGCTTTCTCTCCCAGCGTCTTCAATGGCTTTCTCCAAGGGCATTTTCCTTTCCCTCCAAAGGTCTCTGGCTATATGGGCTCCGTTGGTTCTGAGCTTTTTCAAAAACATTTCCTCTTGAAGGGCTCTGGAAGCAACCCCGCCTTGAATGGGTGGAGACATATCTCCAGAGAAACAATCAAATCAAAAGTTACCACCCACAATTGGGTGGGTCGCATCTCCATGAAAATAAAAGATCCCACCCAGCAATATTGAATGAGGATTAAAGAATTTGGCTTTTCTGGGGTGCACAACAGATTCAAACCAGTGCATTCCACCCTCTGGACCCCAAAGACATGTTCTTTCCAAATGTAAAATACATTCATTCCATCAGAATATCACAAAGCCTTAAACCATTTCAGTAACAATATAAATACAATGTAAATTCAGAAACAGTACAGAATCTCATCAAAATCAGTTAAAGTCATGGTCTGTCCGAAAGCAAAATTCTCCTCTGACTCTGGACCTGTAAAACTCGGAGTAAGTTATCTGCTGCCAATATGCTAAGGAGGGACAGTCATAGGATACACATTGCTATTTCCACAGGGAAAAATTGGAAGGAAGACGAGTCACTAGAATCAAACAGTTCTGAAAGCCTATGGGGCAAACTCCAAAGATTTCAAAGTCTGAGGAATCATTTATCCTTGGGGCTATGGAAAGCAGCAGTCCCACCCTTTCCAAGGGCCTACCCGGCAGCCTGCCTCTCTCTCCAAAAGCAGCCTTGGAGGACATTGGCGAGACTGCCTTTTTCTTGATTCCACCCTCTCTAAACACTGGGGCCACACACACAGGCCCTCTGCCATCTCTCACACATGCTCAACCCCTCCAGAACAATAGGGCTCTCCCTAATCCCCAAGGAATGTGCTCTACCCTCTCTAAGATCTGGGGCACAACTCTTCCAGAATATCAGGGTGGAAGGCCCACCATGTGCCTATGGGGCAAACTCACACTCTCCAAGTGCTTGGGTGTGTCTCCTTTCCTGGCCTGAGGTTTCTTGATTTCAGACTTTTGCTTTCATGGTTTTGCCTTTGAAAATATTTTTCCTTTGCTTTGTCCCTTTTAGTCCAGACTGGCAGTGGGTCTGCTTATACAGATCCCACACATTTTTGTTGGTTTTTATGCAGTATACTAGGATCATAACCATCAGACAATAGGACTTTCCACAAATCCTTCCTGGATAACTCCATCTCCAATCCTGGCCTTTTCTGAAATGGCTGGCCTGGTTACATGTTTGGTTAAATCCTCATGCAGTAGGCTATTCCCTGGGGTCTTCCTTTCTGGAAGCCCAGAATTTTCCAGACCACCAATTTCTGGTTTTTCTGTACCCAAGAGTTCAATTCTCAGCCTATCTCTTTCCTGTCACATTTCACTATAAGCTACAAGGAGGAACCAGGCTGCACTTTTCACATTAAATTTGGAAATCTCTTCTGCTAAATCTCTAAGTTCATGGCTTTTAAAATCTGTCCTCCATTCAAAACCAGTAGTTAATTTTGCAAGATTATCTGCCTTTTTTTTTTTTTTTTTTTTTTGACATGGGCGCGCACTGGGAACTGAACCTGCATCTCTAGCACGGCATGTGAGAATTCTGCCATTGAGCCACCGTCATACCACCCCAGATTATCTGCCATTTTAAAATGAGGGTCATCTTCCTTCCAGTTTACAGTAACACATGCATCATTTCTGGCTAACACCTTATAAGAAGTGTCTTTAGAGTCCACATTTCTACCAACAGTCTCTTCAAAGCATTCTAGGCCTTCTCCATCATGCTTCTCACAACTCTTACAGAATCTTCCCCTTACCCATTTACAAAGCTGTTCCAACATGTTTGCTATTTGCAAACTACAGCACCCCACTTCTCTGGTACCAAAATCTAAATTGAAGCACCAACAAAAGGTTGCCTTGACTCAAGAAACGCTAATGCCGTCTAGAACCCCTGTCAGCTGGACGGCACCTGGCTGGCATATGCTAGGGTCTTTGGCTTCTGGACACCTCTGTCACCATGGGAGGGCACATGGTGACATCTGTTAGCTTTCTCTCTCAGCTTCTTCAACAGCTTTCCCTGGAAGTGTTTTCCTTAATTTTCAAAGGTCTCAGGCTGTGTGGGCTCTGTTGGGTCTGAGCTTTTTCCAAAGTGGTTACCTCTTAAAGGGCTCCAGCAAGCAACCCTACCATGAATGGGTGGAGACATAGCTCCATGGAAACCATCTAATCCCTCCCATAATTGGATGGGTCATATGTCCATGGAGACAATAAAAAAGATCCCACCCAGCAATATTGAATGAGGATTTTAAAAATTGGCGTTTTCAGGCTACACAACAGATTCAAACCAGCACAGTGAATAACTTTTGAGTGATTTGGAAAATGGAATCCAGAGTAGAATCTCCAAATTGGCAGTCAACACAAAACATTTAAGAATTCAAATGCTATCCTAACAGGAAGAACATACACTAAGAGCTTTAGGGTTTGTTCAAAAGGATCAAAAAGATTCTGTTGAAATCATTCAAGCCATTAGTACTGAGAAAGGAACTTGGAGCTCTCAGTTATAATCTGAGATCAGCTCTGGAATTTATTGCATAAACAAAGAAGCTCACAAACCAAAAGCAAAGGCAAACAACAACAACAAGATGTTAAAGCAACAAGGGCAAGTGAATGTTTTGAGGCCAAGGTGGTTATGTTTAGGAGATTATAACCATTGTTATGAGTATGCAGTTTTATTTAACAATTCTATGTATGTAGTGGAAAAGTAAGTTCTTACTTAAAATATCTAGTCTTTCTAAATGTTTGGAAGTGCTTGATGTGTTTAAAAGTAGAGATAGTAGAATGATACTGTGAATAGCTTTAAAAATTGGTGGGAAATATTGTCTTTGCAAATGGAATTGTTAAACCCCTCTAAACATTATAGTCTTGTATTTGCTCATTGGTTTGAGGAAGGTGGGAGGGAAGAAATTGCAAAAGGTGTTTTGCTAGTGCACATTAGAAAATTTCTCATCACCCATTGCCCTATATGCTATCTTCATTCATTTCACTTTACTGTTCTGTATATATTGTGTATTTACTGTACAAATGAGTCCTAATTTTATAATATCTAGTCTCTAGGTATAAAAGAGGTTGTCAATGTATGATAAGAGTGAGCTAGTAAACTAACACATCTTGTATACTTTGTGATAAAAGCCATAGAAAAGCTGTCTTCTGAAAATGACTTTTGGAAATAGAATTGTAAAACCACATGTAAATAACACATGTCTGTAACTCATCTACTGGGTTTATGATGGAGAGAAGGAAGGAACTGGGAGAAATGAAGGGCTCTAAACCAGAATGTTTCTATTTAGAAGACACTTTCAGGTATAACCATTGTTGCATGTGTGTAGTTTATTAAACGCTACTGTATATATGGTAGAAAAATTTAAGCCCTTATTTGAAACAGCTCGTCTTTCTAGATGTTTAGATGTGCACAAAGTATGTTAAAAGTAGAGGTAGTAGGGAGATGCAGTGGTGGCTCAGTGGCAAAATTCTCGCCCGCCATGCCAGAGACCTGGGTTCAATTCCTGTAGCCTGTCCATGCCAAAAAAAAAAAAAAAAAAGTAAAGAAAAAGTAGAGGTAGAAAATGAATGTATTTTGCAGATAATGTTTTGTTAATATTCATATAAAAAATCATTTGGAAACCACCTCCAAAGCAGTACATGTTCTATTTGTGCTGTTTCAGAGAGGGGGGAGAAGGAAGTGACAAGGGTCTATGCCAGCAAGTCTATAGTTGAGCAGGATTAACCACCATCCTATATGTTCTGTGCATTTTGTTTTACTTTATTGTGTATATAGTATATTATATATATATATATATATATAAAATAGACAAATGAATCCTAATTTTATGTAATCTAATCTTTCCAGATGTTAAACTTGCCAGTGAATAACAGAAGTAAAGTTAGTAAACGAAAATATTTTGTACATTTTGTGTTAAAATTCTTAGGGAAAACTTTGTTCTGAAAATGACAGAATTTTAATTGTGGAAGCAAAATTGTTAAAGTCCCCTCTAAGCATTACAGATGCAACCACTGGGTTGGTAAAGGTGAGAAGGGAAAGGATTCTAAGCCAGAATGTTCCTATTTAGAAGACACTTTTGATTATATCCTTTGTCGGTTTACTCAATGCTACTCTGTGTATCATGGACAAACCTGAGTCCTTATTTGAAACACCTAGTCTTTCCAGAGGCTTAGAAGTATGCAACATATATTAAAAGTAGAGAGTGTAAAATAACACTAAATACTTTTTCTGTTAATACATAGAATGGCTATATTGGGGGAATCATGTTGTTAACTGGATGTCTTGAGCAATCATCTTGGAGGAATTTGCTGAGAGTGTAGTGGTAGGAAGTGAAGAGGGAAAGGTCCATTGTCTGTGAGTTGTTAGACAAGTTCAGATTGTCAACCATTGTTTTATAAAGGCATTTTGGTTATTGCTGTGTGTTAAAGGACAAGTCCTAGTGTCCAAAGTATATTAAAAATAGAGGTGGAAAAATAATCCCTATAGAAATGTCCTTGTGTTAGTTTATAGGAAGTAGGAAGGACTGTCTTCTGGGAGTTACCTTTGCTATCCCACTTCTTGGAGCTAGACGTATTCCTGCCCTTAGTCATTGAAATGGTAAAGGAGGAACAAGAGGAAGGGCAAAGGGAAAGACTCTGCTAGTATCTCCATATTTAGAAGGTAGCTTTAGGTTATAACCATAGTTATATGTGCATTTTTTGTAAAATACCTGTGTTTACTGAAGATAAGTTTTACTTTTTATTTCACAACATCTAAGCTTTTTAGATATCTTGAGGCAGCAATGGGTTCCAGTTTGAAAATATTACATACCTTAGAAAAGCCATGTTTTATCCTGATCCAATCTTGTGGAAGCAGCCATTTCTTTTAATTATGATTCAAGATTTGTTCTAGTTCGCTTGCTGCCAGAATGCAATATACCAGAAACAGAATGACTTTTAAAAAGGGGAATTTAATAAGTTGCTAGTTTACAGTTCTACAGCTGAGAAAATGTCCCAATTAGAACAAGTCTATAGAAATGTCCAATCTAAGGCATCCAGGGAAAGATACCCTGGTTCAAGAAGGCCGATGAAGTTCATGGTTTCTCTCTCAAGTGGAAGGGCACATGGTGAACACAGAGTTTTTCTCTCATCTGGAAAGGCACATGGTGAACACGGTCAGGGTTCCTCTCTCATCTGGAAGGGCACATGGTGAACATGGCATCATCTGCTAGCTTCTTCTCCTGGCTTCCTGTTTCATGAAGCTCCCCGGGAGTCACTTTTCTTCTTCATCTCCAAAGGTTGCTGGCTGGTGGGCTCTGCTGCTTGTGGCTATGTCATTCTCTGCTCTCTCTGAATCTCCCATTCTCCAAAATGTTTCCTCTTTTATAGGACTTCAGAAACTAATCAAGACCCACCTGAATGAGTAGAGACAAGTCATCACCTAATCCAGTTTAACAACTGCTCTCGATTACATCACATATCCAAGGAGATGATCTAATTATAGTTTCAAACATACAGTGCTGAATAGGGATTAGAAGAAATGGCTGCCTTTACAACATGGGATTAGAATTAAAACATGGCTTTTCTACGGTACATACATCATTTCAAACCAGCACAATATTGTAGGGTGGAAACTTTAAATTAGGTTATCTCCACTCAAATGTGACATGCCCAATTGTGGGTGTGACCCTTTGATTAGATGATGTGACTCCACCCATTCCAGGTGGGTCTTGATTAGTGTACTGGGATCCTTTAAAAGAGGAAACATTTTGGAGAGATCCAGAGCTGACAAAAGGAGCAGATGCAAATGCTTATTGAATTGTTGCTTCAGAGCTGACAGAGACATGGATGTTTGGAGATGCTTGAAGTGCCTCAGAGAGAGATGCCTAGAAATGGATAGAGCCCAGCAAATGTCACTGTGTGCCTTAAGCAAGTCTGAACCCAGAATTTGTGTCCCAAAGTTGGTAGTGAAGACCCACAGATGCTTAGAGAGGAAACTACTGGCTTCAGAAGTTGGAAGCAATGAACAGGAAAGAAGAACCAGCAGACATCAACCATGTAATTTCCAGCTGACAGAGGTGTTCCAGATAGCATCAGCCTTTCTTGACTAAAGGTAACCTCTCGTTGGTGCCTTAGTTTGGACACTTTCACTTCCTTGGAAATGTAAACTTGTAACTTGTTAAATTTCTCTTTTTAAGAGCCACTCCATTTCTGGTATATCGCATTCCAGCAGCTTGTAAACTAACACACTTGATATTCACAATACTCATGACGTTAGGACTTTGAACTGGTAAATAGTCATGAAAAAGCATGTTACATTCTGTGTTATCTCAGCCACATAAAAATGTGTGCTCAGTTGTGTGTATATACATAAAGGACCTAGAATATATGTCAAACTCTAAACTGCTTGTGATACTGGATGACTTTTGTATTCTTTGCTTTTTGTATTTTTCAGATTTCTATATTGTACAATTAACTTAAAAGTTTGAAAAAAATTAGTTTAAAAACCTTAAATAATTAAAAAAAATAAACAAGGTCCAATCTCTATCTCCCCTTCCTCCACCCCTTGAAAACTAAAAAAAAAATGTTGAAAGTTGGACAAGAGAATTATAGAATTTAATTTGTAAGTGGCCTTAGAGATTATTGGACCATCTAATTCAGTGGCTCTTAAACCTATGAGTTTTCTAAGCTTTATACCTGTATTAACTTGGAAACCCAGAGATCACCATGTTTTGTCATCTATATTTGAAATGCTTTCAATGGATTATAATTTGTTGCCATCTCCTTGGCTTTTATTTAAGATTGATATAATAATTGATACATGAGGCACAATTTTGCATCTTCTGCCAAACCACCATTCAAGTAATCACTTGTCTTCTTGGTCTGTGTCCTTCACACCAAGAAAGTGTCCTTTTGTTTTCCTTTCATTTTATCAAAGTTACATACACCATGGTAGTTTTTTGTTTCGTTTTGCCTTGGCTATCAGGAAGGTGAGAATTGCATTGAACACTCAAGTACAGTGACTGTTTTATTGCAGAATCCTGGTAGAGTTATCTGTCCCTTTTCACTCTGGCCACTGGTGTCTCTCTGACTTTAATTGTCCTCTCTGTGCTTTTATTGTAAAGCTACCTTAAATTTTTATTAGAGTAGGATAGGGTGCAAGTTACCCATCAGTCACATTATGTACCCCAGGCACCTGGGACAGTGTCTGGCTCTTGGAAGCTGTTTGATAAATATTTATAGAATGCGTGGATGGGTAGGTGGATGCATGGATCTCAGGAACTTGTACTGGAGTTCACATTTCTATAACTAGGGGCGGTATGGCCACTAGGGGGGAGCATGAGCTCCTGCTTACCCATGAAGATGGGGCACTGCCCATGTCTGGACACAGAGACCCCAACTATAGATGTGATTGAGTAGTGAAGACCAGAGCTGGACACTGGAGCACAAACAGCCACATTGAAAGAAAAGGTAGTGCATGGATGGGGGTGTTTTGAGCCAAGTGCAAAATCTTTGTTTAATATACTTGAAAATCAGACAAATCAGATAGCATTTGACACAGTGGTGTGTTTAATAGATTAAAAATAAGAAGAAAGCAAGAAGAACTGAGGGGCAAGTTTAGAAGAAATAGGGCTCATAAAGTTGGTGGCACAATTGCTAATTTGCATGTTACCACCTAACCTGTGATGTCATGCTGTTTTATACTGCTTTCCTCTTTTCCAGAGCTTCAGAGCCTGGGGGAACTAAGATCTGCTAGTTCCATCTACTAACGTGGAAAGTGGAGACCAGCAAGGGAAGAGGCTGTGGCAGCAGGTTGGGATTAGAGTCTGAAGTCTGTGTTGCTTTGTAGTTTCCCTACAGTCTACAGAAAACCTTCTGAGCAGGGGTTTGTGAGGACTCAACAGAAGCCAAGAACATCCTTTTTCAGAACTCAAAGTTTTCTTATTTGTCATGCAACGTCTGTAATTTAGGTAAGCAGTAAATGTTAACTCTCTCATAGTTAAGAAGCTGAGGGGTATAGAATCCCTTGAACCAGCTATCCGTAGCTTATAGGCCAATAACCTTGGGTAGAGAAAAATTGCATCTTTCTTTTTATTAACCCCTAACTAAAATTTAGCATTTCCTTCAATTGTAAATATAGGCAATAAACTACAGTGGAATTAGCAGTACCTGTAACTTTATCACCAATAGAATCACAGATATTTTCATACCTTGTTAATGTGTTGTAGATGCCTCAAGGTATTGTTTATACTAATTATTACATTGAAATTTAGGTAGTTGTTAGACCTACTGCTAAATCTCATTATTTTGTGCATCAATAAACACCTATACTATTATATTATAATTTTTTAATTATGAGACCCATTTCTATAAAACTGCTTTCCTTTAAAATCCAGTGAACTTTATTTTATGCATTTAAAAAACACAGGCTTCACCAGACTACCAAAGAGTAAGAAATAAAAAGGTTAAGAATTTGTGCTTAAAGAGAGTATGTCAGGATCCTATTAACCATTTGTTCACTTATTTGCTGCAGGTCAGAAATCAATATAACATGGATTTCTGTTGACAGTCAACAAAGGGAATTTAACTGGTTAAAGCCCTGAAAAGAAGTCTCGTTTATAAGGTTTGAGCACAAAATGGCATTATGGAAAGTAAATTGATCCAATCTTCTCTGTTTTCTGCATTCCATCAATCTATTTCTATCCAGTGTATTATCAATTCAATGCCATTCTTCTTGTTTTTTTATTAGATTGGGAAGGGACAGACAGAAACTGATATTAGCCCATTGTCAGGGATGGGAAAAGAAAGCAGGAGCCACGTATGCAGAACCTTTCAACAGCATTAAACAGAGGCAAGGCCTGATGTTGAAGAGAGCCCATGAATACTGTTAAATATCATAAATAGTTGATAGATTAATGTTGTGGCAGTGCCACTTCGTACCTCCTTGATTGATTTCAATTTTTTTTTTGAGTTTTTAAGTCAATCGTAAAAACAATAGCTAATAATTGAGAACGTTGCTCTTTGAATGAATTTTCAATTAGAAGGATGCACAATAAACATGTCTTTTTTAACTTTTTAAAATTGTATAATATAACATGTATACAAAGCAAAGAAAGAAAAAAGCAATAGTTTTCAAAGCACTATTTAACAAGTAGTTACAGGATAGATCCCAGAGTTTGTCACGGACTACCATACAATCATCTCAGATTTTTCCTGCTAGCTGCTCCAGAATATAAGAGGCTAGAAGGAATAAATATTTTCTTATCACAATCTACCTTTTTGTGAAAAATAACATATCTACAAAAAAGCAACATATTTCAAAGCACCGCACCACAATTAGTTATAGGACAGATTTCAGAGTTTGGTATGGGTTTACAATGCCACAGTTTTAGGTTTTTACCTTTAGCTGCTATAAGATACTGGAGACTAAAAGAAATAACAATTTAATGATTCAGCAATCATATTCGATTGTTAAACCCTATCTTCTCTGTATAACTCCACCATCACCTTTGATCTTTTTATCTCACACTTTAGGGGTATTTGGGCTATGACTACTCTAACTTTTTCATGTTGGAGGGAGCTGTCAATAATATGGGGTAGGGAGATGGAACAAACTGATGTTTTGGAGATGCTGGGCCCTCTAGAGGTCAGGACTTATTTGGTTCAGGGACCTATCTGGAGGTTGAAGGTTTCTGGAAAATTACCTTAGTACATGGAACCTTTGTAGAATCTTATATAATACACTAGGTGTTCTTTAGGATTAGCAGGAATGGTTTTGATTGGGTTTGGTAAGCTATGATAGCTGGCAATGTCTAACTGAAACTCACATAAGATGACTTCCAGAGTAGCCTCTCGAGTCTATTTGAACTCTCTCAGCCACTGATACCTTATTTGTTACACTTCTTTTCCCCCTTTGGTCAGGATGGAATTGTTGATCCCATAGTGCCAGGCCCAGACTCATCCCTGGGAGTCATCTCCCATGCTGTCAGGGAGACTTTCACCCCTGGATGTCATGTCCCACATGGGGTGTGGGGAAGAGGGCAATGATTTCACTTACAGAGTTGGGCTTAGAGAGAGTGAGGCCACATCTGAGCAACAAAAGAGGTTCTCCAGAAGTAACTGTTAGGCACACCTATAGGCAAGCTAAGCTTCTCCACTACCTACATAAGCTTCACAAGGGTAAGACTCAGATCAAGGGCTTGACCTATTGATTTGGGTGTCCCTAATGTGTGATACAATATCTAGGGATTCCCTGATGGTTTAATAGTTTCATATTTTTTCTCCCATCCCTCAAGGAATTTTGCCAATACTTTTTGATTAACTGCTCAATATATTCTAAGCAGAATGGTTTTATTCTCATCTCTAAATACCAGGTTATATATATATATATATATATATATATATATATATATATATATATATATAAAGTAACCTCTCAAAATTCAGAAGTAGTAATCACCACTCTGGACTAAATGTGTCTGCTATAAGAGCTTACAATCTAGGCCCCTGTTTTCTTATCAGCATTTTCTAAAGGAGACCATACAATAATTGTTCTTTCATTTCTGGTTTATTTTGCCTCACCAAATGTCCCACAGTTCCATTCACATCGTTGCTTGCCTCACAACTTCGTTCCTTTTTGTAGCAGTACAATATTCGATCATATGTATACACCATTGTTCGCCAAGCTACTTCTCAGTCAGTGCATCCTTCAGCCACCTGCATTCACTAGGCATCATGTATAATGCCTGAAGTTCACAGTCCATCAGCACTCCCAATTTTAGATAATTTCATTGTTCCCAAGAGATAAACAAGTCTTTATACTGTAAACCACTAAAGCGACAGAATTCACATTTAAAAACCCCAGGTTTGTAGGTTTGAGACTTTTAAAAATATGAGAAATCTTATTTAATAAGAGATAAAATCTTACCTCATCACCAAGGCAGAAAATTCAAAGGTTTGTCTTGCATAAAACATTTTGTCCTTTCTGAAGAAATGCTACAGTAATATTCAGTCTGGGAAAGATGATGTGGTTTTTTGTTGCTGTCTTTTCTACAGGAATTGAACAGGATGAGCTTCTAGTTATCATTACTATTGATTAGAAAACATGTGAGGTGGAAGGCCAGCTCATATGAGTCATTAGAATTCATCGTATGGCTATTTTAAAATTTTCAGATTAGGGACCACTTCTGCTTTGCAGAAATTATCTGCTTGGAGCAATGCATAATTTATAACAATCTCTGGCAAAACCTCAGAAAAAAAAAAGATCTTAAATGGGTGTCAGAGGCCACAGCAAAACCCTGTGAGAACTCTTGCCAGCTGGCACGGACATTCTGCAAACTACGACTCCAACAGAAGGATCGTTTCTTAGGGTTGCCTTCTCCCGAGGCGTATGACACAGTTAAAAAGGAAAAGGGGGAGAAAAAA
>PVIY010003491.1:0-44439 GCA_004026745.1 Myrmecophaga tridactyla
ATCAAAATGTTTTAATTTGCCGTCTCCCTCGTTAGGGGTGGAGCTGAGCCTGCACAGTGCAGGCAGCACAATGCTGTCTGCTTGAGGACGCTACAGTGACCTTCACAACAAACTTGCAAGAGAGGGTAACTGACCCCTTTCAGAGACGAGGACATCGAGCCCCCAAGAGATGAAGGCATTTCCTCGGTGTCCCCGGTCTGAACCGGAACCAGGACACAGATTCGGGAGGCACATTTCCCAGTACAGGTTACACCCCCTCTCCTGCTCTTTTGCCGCCGCTTCAGCCACACCGGCCCGCGCCTGACAGTCAGCATAACTGGCATCTGCTTACTCTCCTCACTCCTGAATAACATACCTGAAGTGTGTGCTTCTTTTCTCCACACCACCAGTTTCCTGGAGAACATTCTTCTGCTAAACATTCATAAAATCTCCCCATTCCTTGGCTTCAGTGATACCTCTTTTTTCCAATTCTCCCCCTAACTTTTTCTCAAATATCTTTCCTTCTCCATTATCTTCCCTTAATTTCCTCCTTAATTAGTACCTAAATGTAGTCTTTCCCGGAGTTTCATCCTCAATCCTATTTTTCAGACTATACATTTTTTTTTCCTGAGCAATCTCTGGTACTTTCATAACTTCAGGTGACTCCATAATTTCTACCTTTAGAGAGAAAACAATCCACACACACTGCAGAACTATCTCCAGTTGCCCACAGCCTGCTGTCCTCAATATAAAACACACAAACAAAACTAAGCTCATGATTCCTTACATTCTACCTTGTTCTGCTTTCTGTAGTTCTCACATTGTAACCCACAAAGTCATACAAGCCAGCCCCTCAGCCACCACCAGCCCTCTCCAGTCTCAGCCTCAGCATCCAGGTGTTCGTGCAGTTAAACTGTCTCCTCTGCCCCATCCCCAAGCTTTAAACAAAACAAAAACAACCCTCATCCTCCCTTATCTGAACAGTCACGAAAGTATCCTAACTGGTTTCTCTGCCTTAAGCCTCACAAGCTCCGGGGAAGCCTATCTCCATGAAAAAAACACAACAAAACTTCTAAAATCTCTAGGAGTTCTTCAGTAGCTTGCTTTCATCCCTTATCTGGGATGACTGTTCCATCCCATGGGCGCATACTCCCTTCCTCCCAGGGCCCTGCATATCTGCAGCCTCACCTCCCGGCATGCCTCTTACCCATTCCAGGTGCATCAAACCGACTCCAGGTCTCGGTTGTCTTAAGAGAGACCAACCCAAGGGGGCTTAAGCATTATTTGGAAATACACATATTTCTAAAACTTTCACCTCTAAGTGTATCTATGCAAGAATGAGGGTTTTCCAACTCTGGGGTGGCTCAGAGCTCCCTGGAGAGGGAGTGAAGGCCCCAGAGGCAGCAAGGAGGGTGGGTCTTGGCCTCCAAATTTCAACGCAGTTCCTTCCCAGGTGACAAGGCCAGAGGGAGGCCTTTATGTATTCCATGGATAGATTTTTTCCTAAATGTTGAAAAGAAAAACAAGTGGAAGGATATGTCAGCACGATAGCCCTTACTTGTATTTAAAACCACACTGTAGGGTGGTGAGACGGTGGCTGAGCCGCAGAGCTCTCACCTGCCACTCCAGAGACCCGGCTTCGATGCCGGTGCCAACAAAAACAAAAAACAAAAAAAATCCACATTGTATGTGAGAGCGATGCGAAGAGTAAACTTGAATGATACAAACCCAATCTGGCACACAGCTACCTGTGAACAGGGAAGGGAACAGAAGGGACCTCACTCTTATAGTTTCTTATTTTAAATTTTGAGATGAAAAAGCTGACCAAAATGTAAAGATTTGTAAATGCTAGTGTATATAATTGTTTGACTATTATCTTCTCTGGGTTTTGTCTTATTCAATTGAAACTAGAAATAACCTAAGGTACGCAAACACAGAGAAAATCAATTGAATACTGATAACGCCCGAAACAGTGGGACGCCGCGCTGCCTTCAGCCCGGGTGTCCCTTCCCCCCCACCCGCCAGCGAGCGACCCCACCCGGGGCCGCGGACACAGCCCCGGGCCCGCCTCCAGCGCCGCCCCCACCCGCTGCCTCCCCGCGCCAAGCCGCCACGCGTGGACGTGAGCACCGAGGCTGCGGGGAAAGCGAGGGGACAGGCGGGGCAGCGGGCGGCCCGGCCCGCCCCACGAGGCGGCCCCCACGCGCCACGGACTCCCGTTTCCCGCAGCCGGTGCCCGCCTTCGCCGCTCACGCCTGGAATTTTGCCTCTGAAAGGCACTTAAAGACCATCCCATCCGCCTACATTCGATGAGGAAAGTAAACCTCAAAGAGGCGGAGGCCTCTGAGCGCGTCTGTATTAGAGCAAGGACTTAAGTGAGCACTTCTCCCAAATTTGAAATCAAGTCCACTTTAACAATCCAGTTTGAAAATAACATTTCATGGTTTTTTTTCACAAATGGTAGAGGTTTAAAATCACGTACATGATGGCCAACTAGTTTCACTCCGTTTTCTTGCCCATAAACAAACCTGCAATTTGAAGATGCTCAAAATTAGGGGTCAAGCCAGCATAACGGATCAGTGTGGGCGTGCAGCGCAGAGGCAGTTAAGAATCAGCAAATTTACAGAGCGTTTGAATTCATCCACTATCCCACAAAAACGGCCGCCATAAGTCCTTTTCTCCAAACTTCTTAGAGGTCTCCGTTTTCTTCAGGAATAACAAAAATCCGTTAAGGAAAGTGTATGTACGTTTTTGCCACCATAAGTATGTCGCCGAGTATGATGTGTGGTTGGAAAATCGATCACATTTTCCGAAGAGACCCTGGGCATTAACCACCTGGGACCGGCCCTTAGTGCGAAACGGGGGGGCTGGCGCAACCCGTTTCTGCAGCTGGGGATGGGATGCCGAGAACCTGTCGTTAGAATCGTTTATGTTCTGTGCCTACAACGTTATATTTTGAATTCCATAGAGAGTATCAAAAATTCCTCCTACAGTTAAGAAAAATAGCCCTAACAGTAATTTCTAAATGCCATAAGATGGGGCTATGAGTTCACAGGAAAAGAAAGAAAAACCTTTGCAGGTGTACCAATTTAAAAAAACTAAGTTATTTTCCTAACTTTCCAGATACAGAAATAAAGGCATTTCTGGGTTGAAAACAACAAAGAGAGAGGTGTTCAAAAAGGTGTACTCCTGTCCAATTCATTATTAGCAAAGACTTACATGTCTTCATATTTCCCTAAAGGGTTACAATTATTCCAAAGGCGGTAGACGTAAACGTTCTGTCTTCAGGGCATCTGTGCATGGAGCAGTGAGCTGGAAGCTCTAACCTGTTCACAGCATCTATCACTGTTTCTGATAAACAAAACGGGGTTTGCTGCAACCAGGCCAACCGCTCGGGCATCCGCAGAAGCCCCGAGCCTGCCCCCAGCCTCCGGACTGGGTGATCTGGAGCACACCAGCCCCTTAAGCTCAGCCTCACCCGCACTGAAGGGAACACGGTTACATCCACCTCACGGTGCTGCTGCCTGAGATAATGCATGAAATTAGCGCAAATCGGGTGTGTTTAATGAAAGAAAACTTTGTTCTGCCAGCTCAGCTGAACATTATATTTCTATGAAAAGAACCCTTCATTTTTTATAAGATTTCCACGTTTTTTTCTGCTGCTTCTTAAAGTTCATCAAGAGGTTGGAGGAGAGGTTATTTCTAAAAGCAGGCTCTGGGCCCAGAAGAAGTCAAACTGTGGGTTTTCTCTACATTTTAAAGCATAAATGTTTGAAGTGAATGAAAAGCAAATGAATGTACCTTGTAAAGAATAAAACATTGTATAAATTAAGTTATCAGGGATTACAGCAAGCTCCCAAGGGGGGAGATGCAGTGGGCTGGGTCACCCCGTAAGCGCACCCCACCCTGTGAGTGTCCAGTTGCAGGGTGCTTCTGGGGGCTCCAGTTAGCCTGTGCAGACGTGCATGTGGCAGCCGTGGAACGTGTGTGGCAGCCATGGGAAGCACGTGTGGTAGCCGTGGGACGTGCGTGTGGCAGCCATGGGACGCACGTGTGCAGCCATGGGAGGCGAGTGGTAGCTGTGGGATGCGTGTGGCAGCCATGGGACGCATGTGGTAGCCGTGGGACGCGTGTGGCAGCCGTGGGACGCACATGTGGTGCCCGTTCTGGAGGGAGCATGTTAAGCGCGCAGTCCCCACATGGGCATACTGGGTAGGTCCTGCAGCCTTGCCCCGAGCCTCCCTTGCGGGCTGGCCTGGGCAGAGGCCCCCACAGCCTTTAGACTTCCTTGGAATCTGTCTGGAAAAAGCATATTTATCTCCTTCAGTTGTTCTGTTTGTTTAACCACCTTTTACTCACCAATGGCATTCGCTCATACACACGAATAGAAGACAGCCTATCTGCAATAAAGCAAACACAAGCAATTGATGTTTGATCAGTTTTAACTCACTGTATAAAACGCAATTATGATGCTTCCATACCTGAAGGATTTCCACGAATTTTTTCCATTTTCTCTTCAAGAGAAATGATCTGCTTTTCTAGTTGATTGTTCAGTTCAAGTTGTGTCTCGTAATGGGTCTTCCACTCACCACCTGAGTTGAAAAGGGGGAAAGTCAAGACCACGGGCCCCCCTCACTTATGGTTGAACTAACGCTACCCGTGTGCCGCTGCTGCCTCTGTGCGGGGAGGAGACAGGTGGGTTTCCCCTCAGCGCACCCCTCGGGGCACCATGGCCAACCTCCCCGCAGCTCGGTCCCTCCTTCCTCTATTCACTTCCTCATGCCCTTAGAGGGAACGTCAGGGACAGGAAGCATCCATGGGGACACCCTGGAAAGTCCCATCCTCGCGTCCAAGGTCATATTCATCTTTATTTCCCTTCACAGGAATTATGAAGTCTGCTTAATAACTACAACTTATTAAGTATCTACAATGTGCAAAGCACATAATACTCCCACATATTGACTAATTAAATCTTCATTTTAAAAATAAAGTTACCTGTTTTACAAATGACGGAACCAAGCCTCAGAAATGCTGAGATGAGAAAGCTAGTCAATGGGAGAACTGGGCAGAGCCTGGAAAGCCTGTTCTTTCACCTCCCTATTCAGGCATCTTCTCATCCTTTAACAGGTTCTGTTCACTCAACCCCTCAGGCTATTATGCTCATAACACTCATAGTTCTAGGAAAGGAGAAGCAGAATGCAGCCTTCAATAAGTCTTTATCAGACTCCAAGGCCCAAAGCTCACGGGGTGTTTCGCCTCTCGAAAATCAGGCTTTATAAAGAGAAAAAGATGGCTTGTTTTTAAACTCCAAGCGCTGTTTACATATGTGAGGTTACTTTGGCTACATCATGGCTGATGGAGGAGGATAAGCAGAAAGAATGGTAGCCCACGGAACTGCCAACCTCCCAGACCCTGCCACTCGAGTTTCCCTTGACCCTTCATCTCTACACATATGGGATCTCTCAAGAAAAGGGACAGAACCTGAAGTCAAAAGTAAATTAATCCAAATATTTTAGGGAACAAGCAGAGAGAAGAAACCCTGGAAGGCTGGACATTTATCCAGAAGACACCACTGAACCTATAGGCCTTGTTGCCAAAACTGGCTGGTGGCGCTTCTCTAGATGATTGCACCCTCTCCCGCGTTGCGGGAGTGTGGGCTTCAGGGCAAGATGAGAACCCGCTGCTGAAGAATAAAGAACACAGTTTATTTATGGTCTGTCTATGCATACTTTATAAACATCTGATCCCACCTTACTTTGAGGTATAATTAAAGATCAACAAGTGTCAATGTGCCAGAGATCACAAGCTCAAGGTCTGGAGGCAACGTCTCAGCGACCACCCCGGAGCCCGCCCTGCACTGCCAGGGCTGCCAGAACGCCGTGCACCAGAGGTGGATTGGCTTTTAATAAGGGGACTTATTTAGTTATACGTGTACAGTTCTTCAGGAAGCTGGCTTTCCTCTGGGCTTCTCTGTCACGTGGGAAGGTACACAGCTGCTGGCTTCTCTCCAGGTTCTGGGTTCCAGTGACCTTCCCTGAGACAGCTCCTCTCTGCATCTCCAAACGTCTGGGCTGAGCGCCAAGTGCTGAGATGAGGTGTGCTGAGCCACTGAGCTCTCTTCTGACCTCTCTCTTTTTAAGCCTGCTGCTAATTAAGTTAAATGTCACTCTCGGGAAGGCACTCCCCGTCGCTGACCGGTGACGTCATCAGCCACAGAGGCGTTTCATCTGCTGATGGTTCAAGTCCACAGCCACAGGATTGGCTCCGACCAGCCACGCTGACTCCTGAACCTACTGCGCGTCCCCCCTCGTCAGCTCGGCAACTGCACACGTCACCTTAAAACATACTTAATCTCTAAATAGAAAATTATAACAGACATATTTTTTGCCTAACAATGATCATCTGTCCTGCATACAATACACTAAATCTTTCCATATAGAAAATACATTCATTTCATCAAAATGTCACAAAAAGCCTTCAATCATTTCAGTGACAATACAAATACAATACCAACTCAAAAATAGGACAGAATCTCATCAAAGTCATTTACAGGCATGGTCTGTCCTAAAGCAGAATTCTCCTCTGGCTGTGGACCTGTGAACTTAGAGCAAGTTATCTGCTTCCAATATACGAAGAAGGAACAGTCATACAATAAACAATATCATTGCCATAGGGGGAAATTGGAAGGAAAATAAGGGTCACCTGTTCTAACCAATTCTGAAAACCTGCAGGGCAAACCCCATTAGATTTCAGAGTCTGAGAGTCGTTCATTTGGGGCTTTAGAAAGTGGCAGTCCCACCCTTTCCAAGGGCCTACACAGTGGCCCTGTCCTCTCCAAACACCGGGATGAGGGTTGCAACTTTGGGGAACATTGGGGAGACCACCTTTTTCTCAGCCCCGCCCTCTCCAAATATCCGGGCCACATCCAGGCTCTCAGCCATCTCTAGGGCACACACTCAACCCCTCACTCAGAACAATGGGGTGGCAACCAGGCTCTCCCCAATCCCCAATGAATGTGCTCCACCCTTTCCAAGGCCCGGGGCACACCTCTTCCAGAACACCCAGGTAGAAGGCCCACCCTCTGCCTTCAGGGAAAACTCACCCTGTCCAAGTACTTGGGTGGGTATGTTCTCCTGGCCCAAGGTTTCTTGGCTTTAGATCTTAGTGTCCATGGTTCTGCCTTTGAAGTTATGTTTCCTTCAACTTGTCTCTTTTCTGTCCCTTTTAGTCAACTGGAAATAGTTCCATTTAAAATGATCCCACAGACCTTCTGTTGGTTTCCTATTATGTATGCTGGGATCATGACTATCAGACAAAAGGACTTTCCACGAATCCTTCCTGGATGGCTGACTGGTCCCATGTTTGGTTAAATCCTCACGTGGGACACCATTCTCTGGGATCTCTCTTTCTGGAAGCCCAGAATTTTCCAGATCATCAATTTCTGATTTCTTTGTACCCAGGAGTTTAGTTCTCAGCTTATTTCTTTCCTCCTGCATTTTACTACAAGCTGCAAGGAGAAGCCAGGCTGCTTTTTCCACATTTAGTTTGGAAATTTCCTTAGCCAAGTATCCTGGGTCATCACCTTTAAATTCTAACTTCTATCCAATAGCAGTACTCAATTTGGTTAAAATATTTGACATTTTGAAACAAGGATTGCCTTCCTTCTGACCTAAAATGATACATTCCTCATTTCTGTCTTAAGCCTCATTAGAGGTATCTCTAGAGTCCACATTTCTACAAACAATCTCTTCAAAGCACTCTAGGCCTTCTCTATTAAGCTCCTCACAATTCTTCCAAAATCTTCCACTTACCCATTTAAAAACCATTCCTACATGTTTAGTATTTGTAAACTGCTACAGCACCCCACTGCTGGTACCAAAATCTGTTTAGTTTGCTAAAGCTGCCTGAATGCAACACACTAGAGAGGCATCAGCTTTTCATAATGGGATTTATTTAGTTACAAATTTATAGTTCCTCAGAGCAAAGACAGTTAGCCTTCCTGTGGCTTTCTGTTACATGGGAAGGCACACAGTGGACATCTCCAGACTTCTGGGTTCAAATGGCTTTCTCCAGAGTGATTCCTTTCTGTATCTCCAAATGTCTAGGTCTGAGCTCCGAGTGCTGAGATGAGGTATGCTGAGCAGCTGAACTCTCTCCTGACCTCTCTCTTTTCCAGCCTCCAGCTAATGAAATTAAACCTCACTCATTGTGGAAGACACTCCCCTTAGCTGACCACAGATGTAATGAGCCATAAATGAATCTCCATGCTGATGATTTAAGTCCACAGGGCATCATCACCTGAATCTAACTATCACATCCCCTCAATGGGCAATTCCTTCAGGGTTCGCAGAGGGCTCTGGACTGCACAGGGCAGGAGCGCAAAGAGAAGGGTCTTGACTCAAAGCAGATGGTTCTGAACAGTAGAGTATATAAGAATGGGAGGACATAGTCTTCCTTTCTAGCTGAAGGGCTCCTGGTGACTTTTACGGGCCTGAGGGATTCTGACCTTCATGGGCCCCTTTTCCCCTAAAAAATACAAAAGATACACTTTAACGCTACATGAAATATAATCCAGATTGGATCACATTCCTTTTTTTCCTTCTGATTTTAAAATAAATTACAATATTTCATGGGCCCTTGGGGTGACCTAAAGGATGGGTCGGCCTGTGGCTGTGAAAGCATAGCTGCTTCCCATCAGCCTGCTAATAAAGAATGCAAACTAGTCTGAGTTCAGAGCAAACAGTCACCCCTCCTAAACTAGCCAGATGATGCCAATTCTTCAGGCTGGGTTCGAGAGTCAATTCAACAGATCTTTGGCATTTTCGCAAATAGTTGCAAAGTAAGTTGCAAATAGTTCATACAACCTATTCTTACTCTCTGTGCTAAATATTGCCACATTGCCAAAGTTGACCTGAGACAGCATACAGTCTTGATAACTTACTATGAAGAAGGACACAGACAAGGCAGGGGATCTATGTAGAGAACTCTTAAGTAGCATTGTTACAAAAGCTCACACAGACAAGGATGGATGAAGGCAAGATGGTACTGTCACATAGTTAAATTAAAGCACTGACTTGTTCCAGTTCAGTTTAGTCTCTAAGGCTGGTAAGACAATGTGTACATTTTTAACAATTCATTATTTAAAAGACACTTATATGCAATTGCATAAAATTTAATAGTACCTAACTTATCAAAACATGTGGCCATTACTGACTTACATGGCTAATGCCTAAGTAAATGTGTTGGAATTTCTGATTTCTTAGCAAGTGGATGGAGAACCACAAAACTGGGGTTTAATAAAGCTTTTGTTTTCTTTCAACAAAACAGTATTGATTTCCACAAAGCAGGTCAACTTCCTAATTATCATCTGCTTTCTTCTAAAAAGGTACCATCCTGTGCTGACACCAGCTCAGCATGAGGGGCCAAGGAAGGCCCCACAAATCTGAAAAACTAAGACACACACAGGAGAGTCTTTTCAGATGAGAGCAGGGGACTCATGTCTCAAAGGACAAGAGCCTTGAATGCTTGCTCAGCACCATATTTATTTTTTCAGCACAACAAGGAGTGCGCAGAAGTAACTTTTTGTTTGTGTTGATTCTTTAACAGTATGTGCAGACAGAGAGAGTGTCTGTTCTGTCATTATCGGGGTAATGATTACAGGACAAAGAGCATGTTTTTGCTCTGTCTTTACTGGAATGTTAGCCATGTGGATGTCTCTCAACCTTGACTGACTTTAATTTTCTAAAGTTGACATTCCATCATAACCCCTCAATGTTCTGAATCTGAGGGTGTTTTGCAAAGCTGTTGCTTTGACTTCTTCTCTTATTTTCCCTTTTTGTTTTTGAAGGATCAGGCTAGGGACTGAGAGGAGCTTCCTGGGACCTAGATATCCTTATCAGAGTCCACCTTCTGCCAGGAGGACAGCCAGTTCCCAGAGGACCGAACTGGGCCTGCTCACGTAAGCTAATTGGAATTTGGCCACTATTGTGTGAAAATACCATAAAAGCTGCATGCAAGCAGTTAGAGTGAAAAAAAAAAGGAAAGAAAGAGGAATCTTATAAGAGAGGGAGCACCTCATCAGAATCTTATGCTCTGCTATGCATTTTAACTAAGGAGACTCTAAATGCTGTCTTCAAAATTGCCATAAACTTTTACTACTGAAACTTGAAATGCTGCTTCTGAAACTCTCCAGCATTTCTCTTCAGGTGTTGGTGCCATCTTATCTGGTGATATAACTATGGTTCATTTTTTTTAAAAAAGCTTTTTTAATTATTTTCTTTAATTACTTTCCTAATGAAATCTGTTTTTATATCACTGAAATCTGTGCTGCCCACGAATCTGAACCAATAAATTAAGTGGCCACAAAAACTATGTTGCCTTTCATGCAAAAAATTAGCGCTGTGAGCAGGATTCGCATTTCAGCATGACTTCACAGTGGTGAAGGTCAATAAAACAAACTTAAAAAATCCTTGTAAAAAATATGGATTGTGCTCTTCTGGATATTGTAATGTTTTATTAGGACCGTTCATAATAGTTTAAAGGTGCCAGTTTTTTATCCTTTTTGTATACAAAATGTTGTTTCAGATTTAAATGTTTAATAAAACATTTGGGAATTTATAAATCAATAACCCCTCATGCTTATAATAACAGCAGCACCTCTTAAAAATCTGCAAAATGTCCTTTGCTTGGTCATTGGGACAATTTAGTCTGGAGCAGCTAGAAGGAAAAATATGAGAGGAACATATGGTAGCCAATGACAAACTCTGGGATCTATCCTGCAACCACTTTATGAAGAGTGCTTTGAAAACTACTGCTTTTTTATTTCTTTGCTTTGTATGTAGGCTATGCTATATAATAAAAAAGTATGGTCTAAATAAAAAAAAAGAATGGTCTAAAGAAGACATCACAGCAGTAATTAGAAAACACTTAGACATGAAAGAAAAATGAAAAAATACCATATTAAAACTTATGAGAACCAGTAAAGTCTGGGTTCAGGGAAACTTATAGTGATGACCATGTATATCAGAAAAGAAGAAAGGTCTCAAATCAACAGCATAACTTCACCTCTTGAAGAACTAGAAATAAAAGAGCAAAGTAAATGCAATAACATTAACATTTAGCTAAACTGACAAGGAAAGATAAAAGACAAATAACTAAAATATGGTATGAAAATGGTACCATCACTACTGACTTTAGTGAAATAAAAAGAAATATGAGAGTCTACTATGAACAATTGTACACCCACAAATTAGATAACCTAGATGAAATGGAAAAATTCCTAGAAACACACAAACTACCTAAACTGATTGAAGAGTAAATAGAAGACAGCAATACACCTATAACAAATATAGAGATTGAATTAATAACCAAACACCTGAGTAAAAATAATCCAGGACCAGGTAGCTACACTGGTGAATTCTACCAAACACTTAAGAATTAGCACCAATTATCTCAAATTATTCTGGAGAATTTAAGAGGAGGTAACACTTCTAATTCTTTCTATGAGGTCAGCGTTACCTTGACACAAAAGCTTGATAAAGACATCACAAGAATATTACAGACCAATTTCCCGTATGAATTTAGATGCAAAAGTCCTTCACTAAATATTATCAAGCAGAATCCAGCAGCATATTTAAAAGATTATACACCAGGTGGGCTATGGTGGCTCAGTGGTGGAGTTCTCACCTGCCATGCCGAAGACCTGGGTTCGATTCCTGTGTGCCTGCCCATGTAAAAATAAAAAAGAAAAGAGATTATACACCAAGTGAGATTTATTCCAGAATGCAATCATTTAATGCCATACTTCATATAAACAGAATGAAGTGGGAAAGACAGCACGATTATCTCAATATATGTAGGAAAGGCATTTGATGAATACTTTTCATAATTCATAACCTCAACATCCTTTCATAACTATATGACTGAGAAAATTAGGAATAGAAGGGAATTTCCTCAACAAGATAAAAGGCATCTATGAAAAACCCACACTAACCTCACACTCAATGTGAAAGACTGAAAACTTTCCCCTTAAGATCAGAAACAAAACAAGGATATCCACTTTCACCACTGCTGTTCATTATTATTCTAGAAGTTCTAGCCAAAGCAGTTAGGCAAGAAAAAGAAATAAAAGGTTGTCCAAATTGGAAAGGAAGAAGTAAAACTATATTTGCAGATGACATGATCTTATATGTAGAAAATCCAAAGGAATCCACAGGAAAACTACCAGAGTTAATAAACAAATTCAGTAAAGTGGTGGGTTACAAGATAAACACAAAAAAATCAATGATGTTTCTACACAATTTGTATGTAATTAACAATCCAAAATGGAAATTAAGAAAAAATCCATTTACAATATCATCTAAAGAATAAAATATCTAGGAATAAATTTAACCAAGGAAGTGAAAGATGTATACAAAGAAAACAACAAAACACTACAGAAAGAAATTAAAGGAGACCTAAATAAATGGCAAGACATCCTATGGTAATGGATTGGAAGACTTAATATTGTTATAATGTCAATAGTACCCAAAGCATTCTACAGATTCAATGTAATCCTTACCAAATTCCATCAGTTTTTTTTTTTCAGAAATTGAAAGCTGTTCCTCAAATCCAGGTGGAATTGCAATGAGTCCTAAATAGCCAAAACAATTTTGAAAAAGGAGAACAAAGTCAGAGGACTCACACTCTCCAAATTCAAAGCTTACTACAAGGCTATAGTAATCAAAACAGTTTGGTATGGCATAAAGATAGATATATCAACCAATGCAATAGAATTGAAAGTCCAAAATAAACCCACAAATTTAAGCTGAGGACATGCAATGGAGAAGTAATAGTCTCTTCAACAAATGGTGCTGGGAAAACTGGGTAGATGTGCAAAAGAATGAAGTTGGATCCCTACCTTATACCATGTACAAAATTTAACTCAAAATAGATCAAGGACCTAAACATAAGAGCTAAAGCCATAAGCTCCTTAGGAGAAAACATAGGGACAAAATCTCATGGTTGGGATATGATGCCTCAAGAACAACAAAAGACACAATAAATTCAATTTCACCAGACCTAAAAACCTTTATGGACCAAAGGATGTTAGCAAGAAAGTGAAAAGAAAACCTACAGAATGTGAGAAATAGCTGAGAACCATGTATCTGATAAGAGCTTAATATCCAGAATATATAAAGAACTTTTATAATGCAACAACAAAAAGATAACACATTTTAAAAATGGATGAAGGATTTAGACATTTTTCCAAAGAGGATAAACAAATGGCCAATAAGCATATGAAAAAATGCTCAAGATCATCAGTGGTTAGGGAGATGCAAATCTAAACCATAATGAGATGCCACTTCACACCCACAAAGATGATTACTTAAAAATGGAAAATAACCTATGTTGGAGGAGATGCAGAGAGACTGGAACTCTAGTGGTGGAAAGCAGTAGGGTGGTTCCTCAAAAAGTTAAATACAGAATTACCATGTGACCTGGCAATCCTACTCCTCGGAATATACCCCAAAGAACTGAAAGCAGGGACTCACACAGATTCTCATACCCCAATGTTCATAGCAGCGTTATTCACAACAGCCAAAAGGTGGTAACCAAGTGTCCATCAACAGTTAGATGGATAAACGAAATGTTTTATATCTGTACAACAGAATGTCCTCAGCTGCAGAAGGAATAAGGTTCTGAGACACGCTGCAACATAAACTCTGAAAACATGTGGAGTGAAATAAGCGAAGCACATGAGGACAAATATTGTATGGTATGAAATACCTAGAAATAGCAAATTCACAGAGGCAGAAAGCAGACTAGAGATTATCTGGGGATTGGGGGATGGGAACAGGGTAGAAATGGAAGTTTTGGTTTGGTGGGTATGGAAAAATAATTTATCACACAGAAGTTATTTTTTTTAGGTCAAACATTTTCCCAAGTGATACAGACTAACAGAATGGATCAGAAGACATAATCCATCTATATGGTGCTTATAAGAGATGCATCTTAGACACAAAGATACAAATAGATTGAAATTGAAATGATGGAAAAAGATCTTCCACAGAAGCTGTAACCAAAAGAAAGCAGGAGTAGCTATACTAATATCAGACAAAATAGACTTTAAATGTAAAGATGTCATAAGAGACAAAGAAGGACACTACATATTAAAATGGACACTTCACCAGGAAGAAATAACAATCATAAATGTGTATGCTCCCAATCAAGGAGCTCCAAAGTACATGAGGCACATATTGTAAAAACTGAAGGGAGCTATAGACATATCAACAGTAATAGTGGGAGACTTCAATACTCTACTCTCCTTTATAGATAGAACAACCACACAGAGGATCAACAAGGAAATAGAGACCTAAACAATAAATGAATTATATGTAATAGACATATATAGATCATTACATCCCAAAACACCAGGATATACATTCTTCTTTAGTGCACATAGAACATTCTCCAGGATAGATCATATACTGGGACACAAACTGAGTCTCTATAAATTTAATAAAGATTGAAATTACCCAAAGCACTTTCTCTGATCACAATGGAATAAAGTTGGTGTCATGGTCAGGTTCGTGTGTCAACTTGGCCAGGTGGTGGTATCTGTTTCTCTGGTTGGGCAAGTGCTGGCCTGTCTTTTGCTATGAGGACATTTCATAGAATTAAATCATGATCATGTTGGTTACATCCACAACTGATTCCATCTGTAATCAGCCAAGGGGAGTGAGTGTCTTCTTTAATGAGTGATACTTAATCTAATCACTGGAAGCCTTTTAAGGATTCAGAAGAGAGAGGCCCTCTTCCTGCTTCAGCTGGCAAGCCTCTCCTGTGGAGTTCATCCAGACCCTCCATTGGAATCGTCAGCTTCACAGCCTGCCCTACAGATTTTGGACTCTACATTCCCATGATTATGTAAGACACTTTTATAAATTTTATATTTATGAATATTTCTTGTTGATTCTGTTTCTCAAGAGAACCCTAACTAATGCAATTAGAAATTAATAATCACCAAAGAACCAGAGCTTTCACAAATATATGGAGATGAAACAACACACTCTTAAATAATCAGTGGGTCAAGGAAGAAATTGCTAGAGAAACTGATAAATATTTGCAGATGAATGATAATGAGAATACAACATATCAAAACTTTTGGTATGTGGCAAAGGCAGTTCTGAGAGGGAAATTTATTGCCCTAAATGCCTACATTAAAAAACAAGAATGAGAAAAACTTGATGATTTAACTGCTCACCTGGACCATTTAGAGAAAGAATAGCAAACTAACCCCAAAGCAAATAAAAGAAGAGAAATAATAAAGACCAAAGCAGAGATAAATTGGAGAATAAAACAATGGAAATAATCAACAAGCCTAAAAGTTGGTTCTTTGAGAAAAATCAATAAAATTGATGGCCCCTTAGCTAGACTAATAAATAAAAAAAGAGAGACAAATAAAATCAGAAATGAGAGGGCATTTCTTACCACAGATCATGCAATTTTAAAAATCATGAGACTATTATGAACAACTATATGCCAACAAACTAGACAACTTAGAAGAAATGGACTAATTCCTAGAAACACATGAATTACCTATACTGACTCGAGAAGAAATAGAAGATCTCAACAAACCAATTACAAGTAAAGAGAGCCAATCAGTCATCAAAAATCTTCCCACACACACACACAAAAAGCCCAGGGCCAGATGGCTCCACAGGAGAATTTTATCATACATTTCAAAAAGGACTAACACCAATCCTGTTCAAACTCTTTACAAAAAATTGAAGAAAAAGGAATGCTACCTAACCCATTTTATGAAGCTAACATCACTCTAATACAAAAATCAGGTAAAGATAATACAAGGAAAGAAAACAACAGACCAATCTCCTAATGAACATGGATGCAAAATTCTTAAAATATTAGCAAATCGTATCCAATGCCACATTAAAAGAATTATAAATCATGATCAAGTGGGATTCATTCCAGGAATGCAAGGATGGTTCAACATAAGAAAATCAATCAATATAATACAGCACATTAACAAATCAAAAGGGAAAAATCACATGATCATATCGATTGATGCTGAAAAAGCATTCGACAAACTCCAGCATCCTTTCCTGATAAGAACACTTCAAAAGTTAGGTATTGAAGGAAACTTTCTCAATATCATAAAGGGCATATGTGAAAAACCCATAGCCAGCATCATACTTAATGGTGAGAAATTGAAAGCATTCTCCTTGAGATCAGGGATGAGACAAGGATGTCCATTGTCATCACTATTATGAACATTGTATTAGAAGACCTAGACAGAGTATTTAGACAGGAGGAAGAAATAAAAGGCATCCAAATAGAAAAGAAGTAAAACTTTTATTATTTGCAGATGACATGATCTTATACTTAGAAAACCCTGAGAAATCTAAAGTAAAATACCTGAGCTAATAAACAAATTCAACAAAGTGGAAGGATACAAGATTAATGTACAAACATCAGTAATGTTTCTATACACAAGCAACGACCTATCTGAGGGGACAACTAGGGAAAAAATTACATTCAGAATAGTAACCAGAAGAATTAGGCATCTAGGAATGACCCTAACCAGGGATGTCAAGGACTTATACACAGAAACTTACAAAAACTTGCTAAAAGAAATTAAAAATACCTAAATAAATGGAAAGATATTCCATGCTCATGGAGAGGAAGGTTAAATATCATCAAGTTGTCAATTCTACCCAAACTGATCAACAGATTCAATGCAATAAAAATCAAAATCCCAAAAACCTACTTTGAAGGCTTGGTAAAACTGATTATCAAATGTAAATGGAAGGGAAAGAGACCTTGACTAACTAAAGATATCCTAAAAAAGAAGAGCAAACTGGGAGGTCTATCACTTCTTGACTTTAATGCTAATTATAAAGCCACAGTGGTCAAAACAGTATGGTACTGGCACAAAAATAGGATTGACCAGTGGAATAGAATCAAGAGTGCAGAGATTGACCACAAAATTTATGGACATTTGATCTTTGAGAAGGGCCTGAAACCCACTTAATTAGGAAAGAATAGTCTTTTCAATAAATGGGCATGGGAGAACTGGATTTCAATAGACAAAAGAATGAAAGAGGAACCCTACCTTACACCCTATATAAAAATTGACTCAAAATGGATCAAAGACCTAAATGTAAGAGCCAATATCATAAAACTTCTAGAAGAAAATGTAGGGAAACATCTTCAAGATCTAGTAATAGGAGGTAGCTTCTTAAACTTTACACCTAAAGCGCAGGGTGTGAAAGAGAAATAGGCAAATGGGAACTCCTTAGGATCAAGAGCTTCTGTGCCTCAAAGTACTTTGTTAAAAAAGGTGAAGAGGCAGCCAACTCAATGGGAGAAAATATTTGGAAACCACATTATCAGATAAAGGCTTGATATCTTGTACATTAAGAAATTACGCAGCTCAACAACAAAAGATCAAACAACCCAATTATAAAATGGGCAGAGGAAATGAATAGACACTTTTCTGAAGAGCAAATACAGATGGCTAAAAAGCACATGAAGACTCCTCATCTACATTGGCTATAAGGGAAATGCAAATGAAGACGACAATGAGATATCACCTCACACTTATAAGAATGGCTGCTATTAAACAGAAAACTATAAATGTTGGAGAGGTTGTGAAGAAATTGGAACACTTATTCACTGTTGATGGGAATGTAAAATGGTTCAGTCACTGTGGAAGTCAGTTTGGTGATTCCTCAGAAAACTAAATATTAAGCTGCCCTATGACCTGGTAATACCAACACTCGGTATATACCCAGAAGAGTTGAGGACACTGATATGAACAGACATTTGCACACCAATGTTCATACCAGCACTATTCACAATTGCAAAAACAACAACAACAACAGAAAACAGACCAGTTTAAAAATGGGCAAAAGATATGATAGACACTTCTTCTCAGAAGAGGAAATACAAATGGCTAAAAGGCACATGAAAAGATGTTCAACTTCACTGGCTATTAGAGAAATGCAAATCAAAACCGCAATGAAGAAAAATGACCAGGATAGCAATTCCAGGTGCAAGTGACCTGAGAGGGTCTTCGACACCACACAGGGAGGCCCTGTGCAAAAGCTGAGGAATTGAGAAGCAGAGAACCAAAGATGATCCAGCTAGTGCAGAGTCTAATACACCCCTTTCCAAAGCCCGGAGCCCTCAGGAGTACACAGACAGGGAGATGGTACTAGGTAGTGAGCCAAGCTTGTTCCTTAAACATCTACACCCACCCCCCATGGCCACCACCATGTGATCCACAACCCCCCACACCCCATGTACCTGAGCCCCGCCCCCTCAATCAAAGCACTCCACTCCAACTGCCCCCACCCACGCATCCCCACCCCACAACTCCACCCCACACACGTGCGTATATACACCTGCACCTGACCCACCTCTCCTGCACAAGTGCACACTCTCACCCTGCCCCTCTCTGGACTAGCGCACCCACACCCAGCCCCTTGTCCCCCACATTCACCTCGCTGCCCCCTACAAGCACTCACCTGCACATCTGGGCCACAGCTGCCACCATTCCGTGCAGTCATGCAACCCTGCCACAGTACTCCTGAGCTCTGCACACTTACACGTTAGCATCCCACCCTGCCAGACCTGCGCATGCACACACCCACATCCTGCCACGCATCAGCATCCCACCCCATCGACCTGACACTGCACTCCCTGACATCGTGCAGGTGCAGACTCCTACCCCATGCCCCGGCTCTGGGCAAGTGCTTACCGCACATCTGGGCCACACCTGCCCCCAGCCCATGCAGGTACAACCCCCTTTGCTCCCCAAGCTCTGCACATATGCACACCAGAGCCCCGCCCCCAGACACCACACACCACAGCCCCACCCCCCAAACACGCAAACATCAGGGCCCCACCCCAGACACTCTCACATCCTGCCTGCCCAGGCACCCATGAGTTTGTGCACCGACCCCTCGACCTGTGTACTGCACCCCCTGTCCTCTGCATGTGCACACCCTTGCCCCTCCCCCTCACAAAGCGCCCGGCTCCCCCACCTGACAGGTGCTCATGGGCGCATCACTGCCACACAGCCCCGGCCCTGCGCAGGCATGCAGCCCTGCACCCCTGGCATGTGTGCTCCTACGACAGGGCCCTCCCACCCCACAACACCCACCCTGACACATGCCCTGCTCCCTCCGTGGCCTGTGCCCTGCCCATGAACTCCTGTACATCTGCATCCTGTTTCCCCTGGACCCCTACCTCTGCACAAGGATGCATGCAACCATCCCTGCGCCCCAACTTCCACACCCTAACCCACGACCCCCACACTACAGATGCCCACACACATCCTGCCCATGCACCAGCCCCTGCACATCCACACAGCACCCCCCACCTCCTGCCATGCTCTACTTCTGTTTCACCCATGCTGCACCCTGCTTCTGCATTCCAAGACCTGCCAGAGCTGCACTCCACCCCCTCGGCCCCCACACCTCCACACCCATGCTCCCAGGAGCCAACGTAGCACACCTGACCAGTGCCTATACTGGCACCATGACTGCTGTGCCCCATGCCCCATGTCCTGCCCTACACCCATCCCACAAATACAAAACATTAAACTACTGAAGAAAATCAAATTCCAAAGTAACTCTGTCAAGATATTTACATGCCTTGAAGGCATCCAAAAATCACTAAGCATATCACAATGCAGACACCTGCCTGTTGGCCAAATTAAAACACCAGAGAAAACACAAGATGTTGGAACAGCTAATCAAAGATGTTCATATAATTCTACTAAATAAAATCAAGGGATGGTTAATGATGTAAAGGAGATCAAGAAGACACTAGAAGAGCATAAAGAGGAATTTGAAAGGATAAATAGAACAATAGCAGATATTATAGAAATTAAAGTTTCTCTATACCAAATAAAAAACATACTAGAGACAAACAGCAGATTTGAAGAGGCAGAAGAATGAATAAGTGAACTAGAGGACAGAACAACTGATTTTGAACAGTCAAAACAGCAAATGGCAAAAAAGGTGGAAAATTTTGAATTAGATCTCAGGGAATATGGACAAAACAAGGTGCACAAATATAAGAATCATTGGTGTCACTGAAGGAAAAGAGAAGAGTAAAGGGCTAGGAGGATTAGTTGAGGATAGAGTGGGCGAAAACTTCCCAACCCTTACAAAAGATATAAATATGCAAATCAGAGAAGCACAATGAACCTTAATAGAATAAATTAAAATAGGCCTAATCCAAAACACATACTGATCAGTCTGTCAAATGTCGAAGAGAAGCAAATCCTGAAAGCGGCAAGAGAAAAACAATCTACTACATACAAGGGAAACCAAATAAGACTGAGTTCGGACTACTCAACTGAGCTCTGCACACTTACACGTGGTATGATATATTTAAGATAGCAGTGGTATGATATATTTAAGATCCTGAAAGAGGATCTTCCAGCCAAGAATTCTGTTCTCAGCCAAATTGTCCTTCAAAACTGAGGGAGAGATTAAAATTTTCATAGACAAACAAATGCTGAGAAAATCTGTCAACAAGACACTGGCCCTACAAGAAATACTAAAGGAATTTCTGACACTTGAAAAAAAAATACAGGAGAGGAAGATCTGGAGGAAGGCACAGAATTGAAGAGTCCCAGTTAGGGTAACTTAAAGGATACAAAGAGAAAGAGGGAAAAGAATATAGATCTGACAAAATCCAAAGGATAAGATGGTGAATTCAAAATGACTTTACAGTAATAATTTTGAATGTTAATGGACTAAACTTACCAATTAAAAGATACAGATTGGCAGAATGGATTAAGAAATACAGTTCATCCATATACTGCTTACAAGAGACTCATCTTAGACACAAAGATACAAATAGATTGAAATTGAAATGATGGAAAAAGATCTTCCACAGAAGCTGTAACCAAGAAAAAGCAGAAGTAGCTATATAATATTGGACAAAATAGACTTTAAATGTAAAGATGTCATAAGAGACAAAGAAGGACACTATGTATTAATAAAAGGGACAATTCACCAAGAAGAAATAACAATCATAAATTTTTATGTTCCCAATCAAGGAGCTCCAAAGTACATGAGACAGACATTGGCAAAATTGAAGGGAGTGATAGGCATTTCAACAATAATAGTAGGAGACTTCAATACACCACTCTCCCCTATAGATAGAACAAACAGACAGGGGATCAAGGAAATAGAGGACTTAAACAGTTTGATAAATGAATTAGACCTAACAGACATATATAGGTCATTACACCCCAAAACACCAGGATATACATTCTTCTCTAGTGCTCATGGAACATTTCCCAGTATAGCTGTTATGCAGGGGGCATAAAACAGGTTTTTATAAATTAAAAAACACTGAAATTATTCAAAGCACTTTCTCTGATCACAATGGAATGAAGCTGGAAGTCAATAGCTACCAAAGAACAAGAACTTCCACAAATATATGGAGATTAAATGACACACTCTTAACCAATTGGTCAAAGAAGAAATTGCCAGAGAAATCTGTAACTATCTGGAGATTAATGAAAATGGGAATACAACATATCAGAACTTATGATATGTGGCAGAGGCAGTGCTGAGAGGGAAAAATATTGCCCTAAATGCCTATATTAAAAAAGAAGAAGAAAGAGCAAAAATCAAAGACTTAACTGCTCACCTAGAAGAACTAGAGAAAGAACAGCAAACTAATCCTGAAGCAAACAGAAAAAGAGAAATAACAAAGCAGAGTTAAATGAATGGGAAGAAAAAGAACAAAAGAAAGAATCAATAAAACAAAAGTTGGTTCTTTGAGAAAATAAAAAAAAATTGATGGACCACTAGCAGACAAAGAAAAAAAGAGAGCAGATAAACAAAATCAGAAATTGTGTGTGTGTGTGTGGGGGGGGTTTCCACGAATCCTGAAGAAATAAAAAGAAAATCAGAACAGGGTACTATTAACAACTATACACCAACAAATTAGACAACTTACATGATATGGACAAATTCTGAGAAACACAAAAACAAGCTACACTGACTCAAGAAGAAATAGAAGTTCTCAATAAACCAATCACAAGTAAAGAGATTCAGTCATCAAAAATCTCCCTACAGAGAAAAGCCCAGGGCCAGATGGCTTCAAAGAAGAATTTTATCAAACATTCCAAAAAGAACTAACACCAGTCCTGCTCAAACTTTTCAAAAAAAATTGAGGAAAATGGAACACTACCTAACTCATTTTATGAAGCTAACATGACTTTAATACCAAAACTGTGTAAAGATGATATAAGAAAGGAAAACTAAAGGCCAAATCTCCCTAATGAACATAGATGCCAATATTCTCAACAAAATACTGGCAAATCAAATCCAACAACACATTAAAAAAATTATACATCACGACCAAGTGGGGTTTATACCAGGAATGCAAGGATGGTTCAACCCAAGAATCATTTAATGTAATATAGCACATTAGCAAATCGAAACGGAAAAATCACATGATCATCTCAATTGATGCTGAAAAAGCATTCAACAAAATTCAACATTCTTTTCTGATAAAAAACACTTCAAAAGGTAGGAATCAAAAGTAACTTCCTCAATATGATAAAGCATATATAGGAAAAACCAACAGCCAGCATCATATTCAATAGTGAGTGTGCCAGTTTGAAAGGATTTATGTACCCTAGAAAAGCCATGTTCTAATCCTCATCCCATTTGTAAAGACAGCCATTTCTTCCAATCCCTATTCAGTACTGTATGTTGGAAACTTAATTAGATTATCTCCATGGAGATATGACTCAATCAAGTGTGGATATTAAACTTGATTAGGTGGAGACATGTCTTCACCCATTCCAGTTGGGTCTTGATTACTTTACTGGGATCCTATAAAAGAGGAGACTTTTTTTTTAATAGAATGCCTTTTGAGAATGACAAGAAAGCCTCAACAGAGCAGAGCAGAGCAGAGCAACGAAGTTGAGAGAACCACAGAGTTCACCAGCCAGCAACTTTTGGAGATTCTGAGAGAACAGAGAAGGATGATTGAGTGCCACAGGACCACAAAGCACAGAGTCCACCAGCCAGAGACTTTTGGAGATGAAGGAAAATGCCTCCCAGGGAGCTTCATGAAGGAGGAAGCCTGGAGAGGAAGCTAGCAGATACCGTGTTCACCATGTATCTTTCCAGATGAGACAGAAATCCTGAACCTATTCACCATGTGCTTTTCCACTTGAGAGAGAAACCCTGAACATCATTAGCCTTCTTGAATCAAGGTATATTTCCCTGGATGCCTTAGATTGGACACTTCTATAGACTCGCTTTAATTAGGACATTTTCATAGCCTTAGAACTGTAAACTTGTAACTTGTTAACATTCCATTTCTGATGTGTTGCATTCTGGCAGCAGGCAAACTAGAACAGTGAGAGACTGAAAGCCTTACCCCTAAGATCAGAAATGAGAAAAGGATGCCCATTTTCACCACTATTATTCAATATCATACTAAGAAGTTGTAGCTAGAGCAATTAGGCAGGAAAAAGAAGTAAAAGACATCCAAATTGGAAAGGAAGAAGTAAAACTTTCATTATTTGCAGATGACATGATAGTATGGAAAATACTGAGACATCTACGACAAAGTTATTTGAACTAATAAACAAATTCAGCAAGGCAGCAGAATGCAAAATTAATGTGCAAAAATCAGTAATGTTTCTATACACAAGCAATAACCTAACAGGAGTCAATTAAGGAAAAAAATTCCATTCAAAATAGCAACTAAAAGAATCAATTATATAAGAATGAACTTAACTATGGATATAAAGGACCTGTACACAGAAAAATAACATTGCTAAAAGAAATCAAACAAAATCTAAATAGGTGGAAAGACATTCCCTACTCATGGACAGGAACGTTAAGGGCAATTAAGACATCTTCTACCCAAATTGATCTACAGATCAATGCAATACCAATCAAAATTTCAACAACCTACTTTGAAAACTTGGAAAAGCTAGTTACCAAATTCATTTGGAAGGGAAAGAGACCCCAAATACCTAAAAATATTCTCAAAAAGAACAAAGTGAGAGGAATAACACTTCCTGATTTTAAAGCTTGTTATAAAGTCACAGTCATCAAAACTGCATGGTACTGGCACAAAGACTGAAGCATTGACCAATGGAATTGAATCAAGAGCACAGAAATAGACCACCAAATCTATGATAAACTGATCTTTGACAAGGCCTCCAAATCCCCTGAACTGGACAAAACAGCCTTTTCAATAAATAAGCATGGGAGAACTAGATATCAATTGCCAAAAGAATGAAAAAGGACCCTTACCTTACACCCTATATAACCAACCACTATGGAAGACAATCTGGAGGTTCCTTAGAAACCTAAATATCGAGTTGCCCTATGACCCAGCAATAGCACTACTTGATATATACCTAGAAGAGCTGAAAGCAGTGACACAAAAAGAGATTTGCACACCGATTTTCACATCAGCACTATTCACAATCAGTAAAAGATGGAAACAATCGAAGTGCCCATCAACAAATGGGTGGATAAATGAAATATGGAATAATTATGCAGCAGTAAGATGTAATTACATCCTGAAGCACATGAAAAAATGCATGCGGCTTGAGGACATGCTAAGTGAAATAAAGTAGACAGAAAAGGAAAGATACTGTATGATTTCACTTTTATGGCCATGGTAAAAGTAGACTCAGAGGCTTATAATACAGAATAAACACAGACCTAAAGATACATGGAAGCTTGAGATGGGTGATGGTTAGCCAACAAGGTTGAATTTGAATATAAGAGAATAGATAGAAGTGAAGGTGGTTCACTAGTGAGTCTATAAGTAACATTACCATATTGAAGGTGAACATGATTGAAAGGGGTTGTACAGACCCACGTGTCCCACCAATTAACACCACAAATGCAAATAAATTCTTGCATGAACTACTGCAAAAGTATGACTCTTGTACAAAGAGTGTATAATTTCAGGGTATAGAAGGAAAACAGCTAATGCATGCTATGGGCTGTGGTTAACAGGAAGACATCAGTTGTACCACAGTAAATCAGGGGTAAATAATGAGGGGAGGGACAAGGGTTAAGGGGAGGTTTGGATTTTCTATTTGGTGAGAGTGTGTTTATCAATTATTTTTCTCTTGGAAACAATAAAATTGTCTAAAATTGAGAGTATTAATGAACTGTTGGCTTTGGACATTACACATGATGTGTACTGGATGGAGGTGACTGAAGTGTGCACTGACTGAGAAGCGGACTGGCAAACAATGGTGTAAGCGTATGATCAGACATTGTGCTGCTACAAAAAGGAACGAAGTTGTATGGCATGCAACATTGTGAATGAACCTGTGGGACATCATGTGATACAAAATTAGCCAGAAACAAAACAGCAATTACTGTATGGTCTCACTTGGAAGATACTTATAACAGAATTGGGGCCTAGATTATAAGCTCTTATAGCAGTCACATTTAGTCTGGAGTGGTAATTATTATTTCTGGATTTTGAGAGGTTGTTTTATGTATGTATAACCTGGTATTTAGAGATAAGAACAAAGTCAATCAGGTTGTAATTAAGGTAATTCAGATTACAGGAGTAAGGAAGACACTGTCCATATTTTAAAACGTCACCTACTCAATGAAACAAAGGAAGAGAGGTTTATTTTGTCCAGAACCTAAATTTTCTGTGGTATATAATCTAACTCAACCTGTCTTGACAGACCATTAAACAATCCACACAGGAAATCCAGAATAAGAATGAAAGCCTTTAATCCTGTATAGTTTAATGTAATGCCTGGATACATCCCAGAGTTTATTAAGCAGATAATCAAAAGGTATTGGCAAAGTCCCTTGAGGGATGGGAGAAAAAAAGTATGGAACTATTAAACTTTACCACTGGGGGAACCCCTGATACTATATCAAACATTAGGGACACCCAAACCAACAGGCCAAGCCCTTGATCCTGGGGCTTGTTCTTGAGCTGTTTATTTATGTAGTAGAGAAGCTTAGCCTACTTATAGGTATGCCTAAGAGTTACTTCCTGAGGACTTCTTTTGTTGCTCAAATGTGGCCTTTCTCTCTCTAAGCCCAACTGTGCAATGAAAGCATTGCCCTCCCTGTTACATGGGACATGACATCCAGGGGTGAAAGTCTCCCTGGCAGCATGGGAGATGACTCCCAGGGATGAGCCTGGCCCTAGCACTGTGGGATCAACAATTCCATCCTGACCAAAAGGGGGAAAAGAAGTGTAACAAACAAGGTATCAATGTCTGAAAGAGTTCAAATAGAGTTGAGAGGCTACTCTGGAGGTCATTCTTACATAAGCTTCAGTTAGACATTGTTACATGGTTTGTCAAACCACAACCAAAATCATTCCTGCCAACCCTAAAGAATACCTAGGGTGTTATATGAGATTCTACAAATGTTCCATGTACCAGGGTTACTTTCTAGAAACCTACAACCTCCAGATGGGTCTCTGGACCAGACAAGTTCTGAAATGCAGAGAGGCCAGCCTCTCCAGAACATCAACATGTCCCATCCCCCATCTCATATTATGAAACCCCTTTCAACATGAAAAAGTTAGAATGGACATAGCTCAAATGCCCCTAAGGAGTGAGATTAAGATCAAAGTAGATGGTGGAGTTGTACAGAGAAGATAGGGTTTAACAAATGACTATGATTTCTGAATCATTATATTGATATTTCTTTTAGTCTCCAGTGTCTTGGAGCATCTAGTAGTAAAAACCTAAAATTGTGGAATTGTAACCCATACCAAACCCTGAAATACATTCTACAACTAACTGTTGTGGTGTGCTTTGAAATGTATTGCTTTTTTGTATTTGGTATTTTTCACACACTCAAAAAGTAAATTGTTATGATAAATGCATAGTTATGATGCCGTGAACCACTGATTTTACAATTTGGATGATTATACGGTATGTGAATATATAATATAAAACAATAAAAAAATTTAAAAAGCCACAATGAGGTATCATCTGACACCCAGTAGAATGACCATTATAAAAAAAAAAAAAACAACAAGTGCTAGAGAGGATGTGGAGAAAGAGGCACACTTATCCACTGTTGATGGAAATATAAAATGGTGCAACCACTCTGAAAGGCAGTTTGGCGGTTCCTTAGGAAGCTAAGTATAGAATTGCCATATGATTCACCAATCCCATTACTAGGTATGTATTCAGAGGTACTGAAGGCAAGGACACAAATGGATATTTGCACACCAATGTTTATAGCAGCATTATTTACAATTGCCAAGAGATGGAAATAGCCCAAATGTCCATCAATGGATGAGTGGCTAAACAAGCTATGGTATATACATATGATGGAATGTTATGCAGCTGTAAGACAGAATAAAGTCATGAAGCATTTAACAAGATGGATGAACCTTGAGAACATTATGCTGAGTGAGATTAGACAGAAACAAAAGGATAAATACTGTTTGGTCTCACTAATATGAATTAACATTAATGAGTGAACTTTGAGAGTTGAAGTCAAGAACACAGGTTATCAGGAGATAAAAAGAGGATCGATATTGGGCGTGGTGCTGAAGGAATAAAGAGTGGGCAATAGGATTGATTGTAAAAATTCAGAAATGGATAGCACAATACTACCTGATGGTAGCACAATAATATAACTACACTGAATGAAGCTCAATGTGAGTATGGTTGAAGGAGAAGGGCTGGGGGCACATATGAAACCAGAAGGAAAATTAGAGGATAAAGACTGAGACTGTGTAACTTAGGAATTCCTAAAGTGGACAACGATGGTGATTAAATGTACAACTAAAAAAAGTTTTAAAATGAGGGGGAACAGTGCTCGCTTCTGCGGCACATATACTAAAATTGGAACGATACAGAGAAGATTATCATGGTACCTGTGCAAGGATGACACGCAAATTCGTGAAGTGTTCCATATGTTTATTTAAAAAAACTTCAAAATGAGGGGAAACTAATGTTAACATAGCAAAGGGTTGAAAATGGATGATATACAGGAAAAAATGCAATCAATGTAAGCTAGGGTCTATAGTCAACAGTAACAGTGCAATATGCTTCCACTGAATGTAACAAAGGCATTATGCCAAAACCAAATGTCTCCGGGTGGGTGGGTGGGGGGCACTGGGAAAGTCACATGGATTCTTTGTGTAAGAAAAGGAAATGTCTTCATATGGATTATGGTGGTGAAGGCATGTCTATTTACTTAAGTTGGATTTATTGTGTGTGAATAAAACTGTTTAGAAATGAACAGAGAAACAAGTGCTAGAGAAAATGAAGAGAAAGAGGTGTACCTATTCACTGTTGGTAGGGAAGCTGAGAGGTGCAGCCCCATGGAGTGCAATGTGGGGTTCCACAGGAGACTAGCGGTGGGGCTGCCATAGGGTCCTGGAACCCCAGTGTTCACTATATACCTGGAGGAACTGAGTGTGGGGACACAAATGGTCATTACACTGATATTTATGGTGGCAGTGTTCACAGTTCACAATGGATGGAGGTGGCCTAAGGGTGGACTGAGGGAAGGAAGGGAGAACTGTAGTTTATGCATATGACAGACTACTGAGTTTCTGCAAGAAAGAATGAAGTTGTGAGGCATGCAACTAGATATATGAACCTTAAGGACTGTTTATTGAATGAAATGTCAGAAACAAAAAGACCAGTATACCATGCCTCATCATATGGATTAACTAGAATATAAAAACTTGGTGAATTATAGTCAAAAGCATGGGTTATCAGGTTGGAATCTATTGTAAAGGGTCCCGGATTGTAAGCTGTTACAGCAGTCACATATATTCAGGAGGTGTAACTGTTATTTCTAAATTCTGAGATACTGAGCTGTTTGTATATAAGCTGGTCATTCCCAGAAACTTCGGGTATTTATGTAACACCTGAGACTCAGAGTTGGTGCCCTGAAGCTATGAAAGTCAGCACTACCCCGTAGGAGAACTATTTAAAAAGTTGGAAAAGGGATAAGACTTCAAATTCATATGAATGAAGCTGATCTGGAGAGGACTGGGGTAGATCAGAATACAGGGTAAGGGATGTTTTCATCTATATTTTAAAATTTCAACCTCTGTGTGAGACCAAAATTTTTATTTTGGGTAATGCATTACCTAACTTGTATGATCAGTTTAGTTGAACACCATAAGTACATGGAACCTTGAATAGGGCATGAGACTTTGTTGGTTTGTCCAGGTTAATGGGATGCCTCGATATATCCTAGAGTAATTTGGGCAGTGAATAAAGAAGTATTTGCAAAATCCCCTCGGGGGACTGGGGAGAAAGGAAGAAATATTCAACTTCCCCATTTGGACAATTCCTGATATTCTTGCAAGTAAGAGGGACAACCAAATCAATAGGCTGAACCCTTGATCTTGGGGTTTACCCTTATAAAACTTATTCCTGCAAAGGATAGGCTAAGCCTTCTTAAAATTAGGCCTTAGAGCCACCCTAGAGAACCTCTTCTGCTGCTCAGATGTGGCCTCTCCCTCTAAGCCAGCTTAGTAAGTGAACTCACTGCCCACATGCCCAACATGAGACATGACTCCCAGAGGTGTAAGTGTCCCTCGTGATGTGGAATAGAAGTACTAGTATAAGCCAGGACCTGGAATCATGGGATTGATGAGATCGATTGAGAGAGAAATTAGATAAAATAAAGTGTCAGTGGCTGAGAGATTTCAGAGTTGAGAGATTATCCTGGAGGTTATTCTTATGCATTATATAGATATCCCTTTTTAGTTTTTGGTGTATTGAAGTGGCTGGAGGTAAGTACCTGAAACTGTTGAGCTGCATTCCAGTAGCCCCGATTTTTTAAGATGGTTGTATAACAATATGGGTTTACAATGTGATGGTGTGATTGTGAAAACCTTGTGTCTGATGCTCCTTTTATCCAGGTTTGGACAGATATGTTAAAAGATATGGATAAAACATAAATAAATACTAGGGAGATAAGGGGTAAAACAAATTGGATAGATGGAAATACTAGTGGTCAATGAGGGAGGGGTAAGCTATGTGGGATGTATGAGTTTTTTCTTCATCTTTTTATTTCTTTTTCTGTAGTGATGCATGTTCTAAAAATGATCATGGTGATGAATACACAACTATGTGATGATACTGTGAGCCATTGATTGTATACAATGTATGGATTGTATGTGTGTCAATAAAAGATTTGTCAACAAAAATATCTTTTTTAAAAAACTCCCCATTCCTTCATTGTCCTTGAGCTACCAACCCATCTGTCTGCTCTTCTTTACTCAAAAGTGATCCAAAGAACTGTGTCCTATCTCTACTTCCTTTTTGACAATTTCCTCTGGAACACACTATGATTAAGGCTTTGTGTCTATCATTACACTGAAATAGCTTTTCAAGTTTCAACAATGACTCCATAGCACCAGATCCAATCTTCATTTCTAAATCAATATCTTTCTCAACTTTTCACCAGTATTTGACATAACTGATGTTTCCTTCTTCAAATAGTTTCTTCACTTGGCCCTAAGAAGCCACCTGTTCTTGGTTCTCTACTGTTCTAGTTTGCAAGCTGCCAGAATGCAATATACCAGAACTGGGACAGCCTTTGCTCCTGTGGGGGTTCCTCACTTTGCTTCTCCAGGGCTGGCTTTCATCTCTTGTCTTCCCTTGGCTCTCTCCAGATTCTGGCTTGCTTAACATCTCATGGCAATGTCTGCTGAGCGCCAAGTATCCCCAAATATCTGTATCTTGGTTCTCCATGTGTCAGCATCTATGTCAGCTCTGCTCAAAGTTTCTGTCAGCTCTGTCATTTCTCTCTCCAAAATGTTCCCTTTTAAAGGACTCCAGTAAACTTATCAATGCCCACCTGGAAGGAGTTCATTCCACCTGGAATGGATGGAGTCACATCTTCATCTAATCAAGGATTACGCCCACAATTGGGTGCATCACATCTCTATGGTGATAATCTAATAAAAATTTTTAACTACAATATTGAATTAGGATTAAAAGAAAGAGATACCCCCACAAGGTTGGATTGTAATTAAATATGGAGCACTTGAAAAGAATGTATATCCTGCTATTTTGGGGTACAATGTTCTATATATGTCTGTTAGGTCTAGTTCATTTATCATATTATTTAGGTTCTCTGCTTTTTTATTGATCCTCTGTTCAGATGTTCTATCTAATGGAGAGCGGTGTGTTGAAATCTCCCACTATTATAGTAGAGGTTTTCTATTACTTCCTTCAGTTTTGCCAGTGTTTGCCTCACATACTTTGTGGGTCCTTGGCTAGAAGGGTAGTATTTATCTATGGTATTTCTTCTTGGCGAATTGCCCCTTTTACATATAGTGTCCTTCTTCATCTCTTATAAAACTTTTGCATAATACTACCTGTTTGTAACACAATAATGTAAGTGCACTGAATGAAGCTGAATGTGAGAATGATAGAGGGAGGAGAGCTGGGGACACATATGAAACCAGAAGGAAAGATAGACAATAAAGACTATTGTCTTTATTGAGATGGTATAATCGAAGAATGCCTAGAATGTACAATGATAGTGACTAAATGTACAAATTTAAAAATGTTTTTGTATGAGGAAGAACAAAGGAATGTCAGTATTGCAGGGTGTTGAAAATAGATGGATCATATTTTAAAACTTCAACTTCTGTTGTGAGGCTAAAGCAAGAAGTGTTTATTTGGTACAAAATTTATATTTTGACTAGCGCATTTCCTAATTTAAGTTAAATGGACAATTTAATTGAACACCATAAGTACATGGAACTTTGAACAGGGCATGAGCTTTTGTAGGTTTGTCCAGGTTAGTGTGATGCCCCAATAAATCCCAGAGTGATTTGAACAGTGAATAAATAAGTATTTGCCAAGTCCCCTTTGGGGAATGGTGAGAAAGGGGGGAAATTCAACTTCCCATTAGGAGAATTCCTGATATTCTTGCAAGCAGTGGAGATGATTAAATCAATAGGCTGAACCCTCAATCTTGGGGTTTGTCCCTATGAAACTCATCTCACAAAGGATAGGCTAAGCGTACTTAAAATTAGGCCTAAGAGTCATCCCCAGAGAAACTCTTTTGTTGCTCAGATGTGGCCTCTTTCTCTCAGCCAACATGCAAACAAACTCACTGCCCTCCCCCTCTCTATGTGGGACATGACTCCCAGGGGTGTAAACTTCCCTGGCAACATGAAACAGAAATCCTAGAGTGAGCTGAGACTCAGCATCAAGGGATTGAGAAAACCTTCTTGACTGAAAGGGAGAAGAGAGAAATGAGACAAAATAAAGTGTCAGTGACTGAGAGATTTCAGAGTTGAGAGGTGATCTTGGAGGTTATTCTTACGCATTATATAGATATCCCCTTTTCAGTTTATGGTGTAGTAGAGAGGCTAGAGGGAAGTACCTGAAACTGTAGAGCTGTGTTCCAGTAGCCATTTTCTTGAAGATGATTGTATAATGATATAGCTTTCACAATGTGACTGTGTGATCATGAAAACCTTGTGTCTGATTTTCCTTTTATCTAAGTATGGACAGATGGGTAAAAAATATGGATAGGAAATAAACAAATATTAGGGGAACAAAGGTTAAAATAAATTGAGTAGATTGAAGTACTAGTGGTCAATGAAAGAGAGTGGTAAGGGGTATGGCATGTATGAGTTTTTTCTTTTTTCTTTCTTTTGCTGGAGAGACGCAAATGTTCAAAATAATGATCATGGTGATGAATACACAAGTATGTGATGATATTATGAGCCACTGATTGTAACCATGTCAAGAATGTGCATTTGTTCATTATTTATTATAAAAATACTTTTTAAAAAAGGTCTATTTTGTCTAATATCAGTATAGCTACTCCTTTTTTTTCTTTTTGGTTACTACTTGTGTGGTTCCATCCTTTCAATATCAACCTATTTTTATTTTGGGGTCTAAAATGAGTCTCTTGTAAACAGCATATAGATGGATCATATTTTAAAATCCATTTTGCTGATGTGTGTCTTTTGATTGTGGGGTTTAATCTAGTAACATTTAAAGTTATTACTGTAAATTCAGTTCTTAATATAATGTTATCATTGGATTTTATTTTTCCTATTAATACTCTTCAACTCTGTATCCTTCTCCAGACCTCTCTCTCTTGTTTTGTTTTCAGCCAGCCACACTCACTTTAGTAATTCTCATAGGGTCAGTCTCTTTTTTTTTTTTTAATTATTATTTTTTTTGCATAGGCAGGGAATCGAACCCAGGTCTCCAGCATAGCAGATGAGAACTCTGCCACTGAGCCATTGTGGCCCACCCAGGTCAGTCTCTTATTAATGAAACTCTCTCAGCTTCTGTTTATCTGTGAATATTTTAAACTCTCTCACATTTTTGAAGGAAATTTGATAATGGCTTAAATATATCATGCCACTGCCTACTTGCCTCCATAGTGTCTGATGAGAAGTCAGTGCTCTGTTTTATTTATCTGGTGAGTCACTTTTCTCTTGCTGCTTTCAGAATTTTCTCCTTCTTTTTGGCATTTGAGTCTGATTGGTATGTGTCCTGGAGTGGGTCTATTCATATCTATTCTTCTTGGAATATGATAGGCCTCTTGGATTTGCATAGTTATGCCATTTATAATGGTTGGGACATTTTCAGTCATTTCTTTAATATTCTTCCTGGTCCTTTTCCTTCTCTTCTCCTTCTGGGACATGAAGCATATATTTGTATACTATGTGTTGTCAGTCAATTCCCTGAGACCCTGCTCAAAGTTTTCCATTTTTTCTCCATTCATTCTTTCATCTGTTCAAATTCACTTGATCTGTTTTCTAGCTTGCTTATTCTTTTCTTCTGCCTCTTCAAATCCACTGTTTTGCATCTCCAAGATAATTTTAAAATTTCATAAACCATGTCTTTTATTTCCATAATGTGTTATTTTTCTATATATTCTTTCAAATTTTTCTTATACTCTTCTAGTGTCTTCTAAACATCTTTTATGTCTTTATACACATGTTCCTTCATTTCTTTGAATTGATTTAGGAGATTTGTTTGCACCTCTTTGATTAGTTGTTCTAGATTCTGTCTCCTCTGTCTTTTTGTTTCTTTGGGCAATTTCTTCAGTTGTAGTATGGCTTGTGAGTTTTTGCTGATATCTGGTTACCTGATTATCCTGATGTGTCTAACCTGAAAGTCAGTTTCTCTCTCTTGCCCAGGGTTAGTTGTTTCCTGGGTTTGTCAGAGCACTGCTCTGACAGAGTGTCACCTGTGTTTCTCAGCCAAAACAGGGGGACCCTTGCCTGGAAATACCATCTCTGTCCTCATTTTCTCAGACTCTTTGTCCCTTACTGACCTGGGCCTTGGAATGTCCTCTCCTGTTTCCGAGATCCCCCAAAAGTTTACTTGATCATTTTCTGCCTGGCTAATTGCTGCTTTTAGAGAAGATTTTGCAGTTTCCTCCTTACTCCATTTTGGAAACTCCTCCCTATTGCCCTTTTATACTCCGTCCTCCCCAGTGGCTCAAGTCCTGACATGGGTCCTTGTGCGCCTTGGTCTCTGTGTCTGAATACAGGTGGGGATCTGTCTCACTGTGTCCCTGGCAGGAGGTGGGAAATCCCGGCTGCTGCTTCTGTGCACTTCCCAAGCTGCATGGAACCAAGTGAGAGGGAGAGGAGGGATCTTTGGCCAGTCTGGGGCAGAAGTTTCCTAACCTGATATTTTTCTTTCTTTGATTCAGCATTTGTGGGATCCTTCTCCAGTCTTTACTTTCTTCCAGAGCTCTGAACAAGTGAGAATTGTCCCCTTTTTTCACTGAATTTCTGGGTCAAAGTTTTCAGTAGCTGTTTATGTCACCATGCTGATGACATCACTCTGTTGGGAGGTTTTTGATGATTGATTTAATCTCTTTACTTGTAATTGGTCTGTTGAGATATTTCATTTCTTCTAGAGTCAGTGTAGGCTGTTCATATGCTTCTAGGAATTTGCCCATTTCTTCAAAGTTGTCTAATTTGTTGATACAGTTGTTCATGGTGTCCTCTTATGATTTTTTTTATTTTTGTGGGTTCAATAGTCATGTCCCCCTTCTCATTTCTGAATTTATTTGCATCGTCTTTTTCTTTATCAGTGTAGTTAAAGGTTTGTCAGCTTGATTGATCTTTTCAAAGAATGAATTCTTGATTTTTCAAATATTCTGCATGCTTTTATATTCCCTGATTGATTTATTTCTGCTTTAATGTTTGTTATTTTTCTTTTTACTTGCTTTGGGTTTAGTTTGCTGTTCTTTTCCTAGTTCCTCCATGTGTGCAGTTAGGTCTTTGATTTTAGCTCTTTCTTCTTTTTTATGTAGGCATTTAGGGCTGGAAAATTCCCCTCTTAGCACTGCCTTCACTGCATCCCATAACTTTTTTTTTTTTTTGCATGGGCAAGCACAGGGAATGCATCCCATAACTTTTGAGACATTGGGTTTTTTGTTTTCATTGATCTCAAAATATTTGTTGATTCCCTTGCAATTTCCTTCATGACCCACTGGAGAGTGTCATTTAATTTCCATATATATTTGTGGATTTTCCACTTCTCTGCCTGTTATTCCTTTCCAGCTTCATTCCATTATGGTTAGAGAATGTATTGTGTATAATTGCAATCTTTTAACATTATTGAGACTTGTTTTTTGACCCAACATGTGACCTATCCTGGAGAATGACCCATGTGCTCTTGGAAAGAATGTGTATCTCCTGCTGTTGTGGGGGGCAATTTTCTGTTTATGTCTGCTAGGTCTAGCTAATTTATCATATTATTCAAGTGTTCTTTTTCCTCATTGATCTTGTCTAGATGTTCTATCTACCAATGACAGTGGTGTAATGAAGTTTCCAACAATTATTATAAAGGTGTCTATTTATTTCTCCCTTCAGTTTTGCTATGGTTTGCCTCATGTACTTTGGGGCACCATGGTTAGGTGTAGAAATATCTATGATTGTTACTTCTTGGTGGATTGACCCTTTAATTGATAGTGCCCTTCTTTGTCTCTTATAAAGATTTTGACTTAAAGTCTGTGTTGTCCCTTATTAGTATAAGCTACCCAGATCCTTTTTGGTTATTATTTGCATGGAATATCTTTTTCCATCCTTTTGCTTTCAACCTATTGCTATCTTTGGGTCTAGGGTCAGTCTTTTATAAACAACATATAGCTGGATTGTGCTTTTTCTTTTAATGCATACTGCCAATCTCTGTCTTTTGATTGGGGAGCTAAATCCAATAATGTTCAGTGTTGGATTCGCTTCAGCCATTTTATCCTTTGGTTTTTATATGTAATGGCTTTTTGTCTCTTTTTCCTTTATTGCATCCACTTTTTCTGTGGAATTGATCTTTTGTGATATATCTGTTTTATCCATTTTTTCATTTCTGCTTCTGTATTATTTTTAAAATGCCTTCTTTGTGGTTACTGTGGAGTTTGTTTTGTACAACCTATGTCTATAACATACTAATTTGAAAAGATACCAATTTTACCTCAATAGAATACACATCCTCTGCTCTCATATCCCCCATTTCCCCTCTGTATCTTGTTTTTGTCCCATATTACCTCTTTATATTTTGCATAACCATTATCAGGAAATATGACTTTTTACTCTTTGATTGTTTTCTGACTCTTATATGAATTAAATAGTGTAGTTATAGCTTAAGGAAACTGTACTATTTGGTTTTGCTTTTATTCTTTTTTACTGTGGAAAATAACATATACAAAACAAGAAAGAATTTTCAAAGCATACTGCAACAGTTAGTTGTAGAATGGACTTCAGAGTTTGGTATGGATTACAATTCCACAGTTTTAGGTTTTTACTTCTAACTCCTCTAAGACACTGGAGACAAAGAGAAGTATCAATATGATCCAGCAATCATACTCATTTGTTAAATCCTATCTTCTCTGTTATAACTCCACCTTCTCTTCTGATCTTTCTCCCAATTTTAGGGGTATTTGGGCTATGCCCATTCTAACTTTTTCATGTTAGAAAGGGCTGTTGATAATATGGCCTAGGAGGATGGAACTAGTATATTCTGGAGAGGTTGGTCCCTCTGGGTTTCAGTACTTATCTGGCTTTGGAACCCATCTGGAGGTTGTAGGTTTCTGGAAAGTAATCATAGTGCATCAAACCTTTGTAGAATCTCAGAAAACACCCTAGGTATTCTTTAGGGTTGAAAGGAATGTTTTTGGTTGGGGGTTGGCAAACCATGATAAGTAGCAATGTCTACCTGAAACTTGCATTAGAGTAGCCTCCAGAGTAGCTCTCAACTCTTTGAACTCCTCAAGGTTCATCCATCTTGTCATATACTTCAGGACATCATTTCATCTTATTGTTGCATAATATTCCACCATGTGTATATACCACATTATGTTTATCCACTCTTCTGTTTATGGGCACTTGGATTGTTTCCATCTCTTGGAAATTATGAAAGCTACTATGAACATTGGTGTGAAAATCTCTATTTGTGTCACAGCTTTCAGCTCTTCTGGGTAATGATAGGTCATTGTACAACTCGAAATTTAGTTTCTTAGGGAACCACCAGACTGTCTTCCAAAACAGCAGCACCATTATACATTCCCACCAGCAGTGCATAAGTGTCCCAATTTCTCCACATCCTCTCCAACATTTGTGGTTCCCTGTTTAATAATAGCCATTCTTATAGGTGTGAGGTGGTAGCTCCCGTAGTCTTGATCTGCATTTTCCTTTTAGTTAATGAAAATGAGCATCTCTTCATGTGCTTTTTAGCCATCTGACTTTGCTCTTCAGAAAACTGCCTATTAATATCTTAAGTCCATTTATAATTGTGCTGTTTGTTCTTTTGTTAATTGAGTTGTATAATTTCTTTATGTATACAGGATATCAAACTTTTATCTGATGCGTGATTTCCAACATATTCTCCCATTGAGTTTCTTCACCTTTTTTGACAAAAGCATTTGGTTTTGAGGAGTCCCCATTTATCTATTTTTTCTTTTGTTGCTTGTGTTTCGGGTATAAAGTTTAGGAAGCTACCTCCTATTACTTAGGTCTTGAAGATGTTTCCCTATATTTTCTTCTATGAGTTTTATGGTACTGGTTCTTATATTTGAGTCTTTGATACACTTTGAGTTAATTTTTGTATAGGGTGTAAGTTTACTTTTTTAAATTGAGAAATATAACCTTTACACAAAACAGCAATAAATTTCCAAGGACATTTTAACAAGTAGTTATAGAACATATTCTAAAGTTTGGTATGGGTTACAGTTCCATGATTTTTGTTTTATTCTTTTAGCTGTTCTAAGACACTGAAGACCAAAAAAGATATCAATAAAATGATTCAGTAGTCATATTCATTAAATCCTATCTTCTCTGTTAAATGCTTCCTTCTCTTTTTTTTCTTTTTTGTGAAAAATAACATATATACAGAAAAGCAATACATTTCAAAGTACATCACAACCATCAGTTGTAGAACAGATTTCAGCGTTTGATATGGATTACAATTGCACAATTTTAGATTTTTACTTCTAGCTGCTCTAAGGTACTGGAGACTAAAATAAATGCCAATAGAATGATTCAGCAATCATACTCATTTGTTAAACCCTACCTTCTCTGTACAACTCCAATGTAAACTTTGATCTTTCTCCCACTCTTTAGAAGTATTTGGGCTATGCCCATTTTAACTTTTTTATGTTGGAAGGGGCTGTTGATAATATGGGATAGGGAGATGGAACTAGTCGATGTTCTGGAGAGGCTGGGCCCTCTCCATTTCAGGGCTTATCTGGTCCAGGGACCCATTGGGAGGTTGTAGGTTTCTGAAAAGTTACCCTTGTGCATGGAACCTTTGTAGAATCTTATATAATGCCCTAGGTATTCTTTATGGTTGGCAGGAATGTTTTTATTGGAGTTTGGCAAGTTATGATAGGTATCAATATCTTAACTGAAGCTTGCATAAGAGTGACCTCCAGAGTAGCCTCTCAGTTCTATTTTAAATATCTCATTCACTGATACCTTTTTTGTTACATTTCTTTCCCCACTTTTGGTCAAGATGGCATTGTTGATTCCACAGTGCCAGGGCCAGACTCATCCCTGGGAGTCATCTCCCATGCTGCCAGGGAGACTTTCACCCCTGGATATCATGTCCCACATAGGGAGGAGGGCAATGATTTCATTTACAGAGTTGGGCTTAGAGAGAGTGAGGCCACATCTGAGCCACAGAAGAGGTCCTCTGGACGTGACTCTTAAGCATACCTATAGGTAGGCTAAGCTTCTCCACTATGTACATAAGCTTCACAAGAGCAAGCCTCAAGATCAAGAGCTAGGCCTGTTGATTTGGGTGTCCCTTAATGTTTGGCACCGTATCAAGGGATTCCCTGCTCGATATTTTTTCTCCCATCCCTTCAGGGACTTTGCCAATACTTCTTGATTATCTACTTAATATACTCTGGGATGTATCCAGGCATTACATTAAGCTATACAGGATTAAATGCCCTCATTCTTACTCTGGGCTCCCTCTGCTTGTATTGTTTTAAAAGATCTATCCAGACAGGTTGAGTTAGAGTATGTGCTACAGAAAGCCTAGGTTCTGGGCAAAATAAAACTGTCTTCCTTTGGTCTCAAAGAGTAGGTGAAGTTCTGAAATACAGACAGTGTCTTCCTCACCCCTGTATTCTAAATTACCTTAATCCTGACCTGATTGACTTTATTCTTATCTCTAAATACCAGGTCATGTATATATAAAACAGCCTCTCAAAATCCAGAAATAACAATTACTACTCTGGACTAAATGTGACTATTATAAGAGCTTATAATCTAGGCCCCAGTTTTCTTTTAAGTGTTTTCTAAATGAGATCATACTATATTAACTCTTCTGTTTCTGGCTTATTTTGCCTCATCAAATGTCCCACAGGTTCATTCAATCATTGTCTGCCTCACAACTTCGTTCCTTTTTGTAGCAGCACAATGTTCAATCATATGTATATACCATTGTTCGCCAATGTACTTCTCTGTCAGGGCATCTTTCAGCTCCCTCCATCTAGTGGGCCTCGTGTGTAATGTCCAAAGTCAACAGTCCATCTACACTTTCAATTTTAGATAATTTCATTGTTCCCAAGAGAAAGATAACCAATAAACACAGTCTCACCAAACGGAAAATCCAAGTCTTCCCCTAGCTCTTGTCTTTCCCCCCCGTTATGTACCCCTGGTATTGCTGCAGTACTGTTGATGTTTTCCTGTTAAATACAACCCATAGCATGCCATAGCAGTTTTCCCCCTATACCCCCAAATTATACAGTCTTTATACAGGATTCATACCTTTGCAGTAGTTCATGCAAAAACTCTCTTTCATTGGCTATTGATATCCAGTTCTCACATGCCCATTTATTGAAAAGACTGTTTTGTTCCAGTTTGGTGGATTTGGGGACCTTGTCAAAGATCAGTTGACCATAGATTTGGTGGTCTATTTCTGCACTCTCAATTTGATTCCATTGGTCAATACTTCTATCTTTGTGCTAGTACCATGCTGTTTTGACATGGCTTCATAACAAGTTGTAAAATCAGGAACTGTTAATCCTTCTGCTTCACTTTGTTCTTTTAGTTGCTATTTTGAATGGAATTTTTTCCCTTAACTCCTCAGTTAGGCCATTGCTTGTGTATAGAAACATTACTGATTTTTGCACATTAATTTTATATCCCACCACCTTGCTGAATTTATTTCTCAAGAAGTTCTGTCATAGATTTCTCAGGATTTTCTAAGTATAGTGTCATGTCATCTATAAGTAATGAAAGCTTTACTTCTTCCTTTCCAATTTGGATGTCTTTTCATTCTTTTTCCTGCCTAATTGCTCTAGCTGGAACTTCTAGTACAGTGTTGAATAACAGTGGTGACAGTGGGTGCACTTGTATTTTTCCTTAAGAGGTGAGGATTTCAGTCTTTCACCATTGAGTACGATATGCCTTTTATTGTATTGAGGAAGTTTGATTGTTACCTTTCAAATTGCTTTTATCAGAAAAGGATGTTGAATTTTGTTGAATGCTTTTTCAGCATCAATTGAGATGATCATGTGACTTTTCCCTTTTGATTTGTTAATATGCTGTATTACATTGATTTATTTTCTTGTTTTGAACCACCCTTGCATTCCTGGTACAAACTCCACTTGGCAGTAGTGTATAATTCTTTTAATGTGTTGTTGGATTCAACTTGCTAGTATTTCATTGAGAATTTTTCCATTTATGTTCATTAGGGAGATTGGCCTGTAGTTTTCCTTTCTTATAGCATCTTTACCTTCTTCTGGTTTTACAGTGACAATAGCATCATAAAGTGAGTTAGGTAGTATTTCCTTTTCCTCAATTTTTTGAAAAAGTTTGAGCAGGATTGGTGTTAGTTCTTTTTGGAATGGTTGTTAAAATTCCCCTGTAAAGCCATCAGGCCCTGGGCTTTTCTTTGTGGGAAGATTTTTAAAGACTGATTGAATCTCTTTTCTTATGATTAGTTTGTTGAGATCTTCTATTTCTTTTGGAGTCAATGTAGCTTGTTTCTCAATGGTAAGGATGCCCCCCCCCAATTTCTGATTTGGTTAATTTGTATCCCCTCTCTTTCTTTGTCAGCCTTGTTAGTGGCTCATCGATTTTATTGATTTTCTCAAAGAACCAACTTTTAGTTTTACTGATTCTTTCTATCCTTTATTCTCTAATTCAAGTAACTCTGCTTTAATCTTTGTCATTTCTCTTCTTTTATTTGCTTTGTGGTTAGTTTGTTGTTCTTCCTCTAGTTCCTGCAGGTGAGCAATTAAGTCCTCAATTTTTGTTTTCTCTTCTTTTTCAGTATAGGCATTTAGGGCAATACATTTCCCTCTCAGCACTGTCTTTGCTGCATCCCATAATTTCTGATTTCATGTTCTCATTTTTATTCATCTCCAACTAGGTACCAATTTTTCTAGCAATTTCTTTTTTGAGTCACTGGTTGTTTAAAAGTGTGTTATTTAATCTCCATATATTGTGAAAGTTGTGGTTCTTTGGTAGTTATTGATTTCCAGCTTCATTCCATTGTGATCAGAGAAAGTGCTTTGAATAATTTCGATATTTTAAAATTTATAAAGAACTGCTTCAGGCCCCAGCATATGATCTACCCTGGAAAATTTTACATGAGCATGAGAAGAACATATATCCTGGAGTTTTGGGGTGTAAGAATCTATCTATATATATATGAATTACATATATTAATTCATTTATCAAAATTTAAGTTATCTATTTATTTGCTGATCCTCTGTTCCATCTACAGAGGAAAGTGAAATATTGAAATCTTGCACTATTATAGTTGAAGTATCTATCACTCCCTTCAGTTTTGCCAATGTCTGTCTCATGTATTTGGAGCTCCTTGATTGGGAGAATAAACATTTATGATTGTTATTTCTTCTTGGTGAATTGTCCCTCTTATTAATATACAGTGTCCTCTTCCCTTATGATGTCTTTACATTTAAAGTCTGTTTTATCTGATATTAGTATAGCTATGTACTGGTTTGAAAGGATGTATGTCCCCTAGAAAAGCCATGTTTTAATCTAAATCCCATTTTGTAGAGGCAGAATAATCCCTATTCAATACTTTATGTTTGAATCTGTAATTAGATCATCTCCCTGGAGATGTAACCCAATCAAGAGTGGTTGTTAAGCTGTACTAAGTGATGACATGCCTCCACCCATTTGGGTAGGTCTTGAGAAGTTTCTGGAGTCCTATAAAAGAGGAAACATTTTGGAGAAGGAGGGAAATTCAGAGAGAGCAGAGCAGAATGATATAGCCATGAGAAGCAGAGTCTGCCAGCCAGTGACCTTTGGAAATGAAGAAGGAAAAGGCCTCCCAGGGAGCTTCATGAAACACGAAGCCAGGAGAAGAAGCTAGCAGATGATGCCATGCTTGCCATGTGCCCTTCCAGATGAGAGAGAAATTGTGACTGTGTTCATCATGTGCCTTCTCACTTGAGAGAGAACCCCTGAAATTCATCAGCCTCCTTGAACCAAGATATCTTTTCCTGTATGCCTTAGATTGGAGATTTCTGTAGACTTAATTGGGACATTTTCTTGGCCTTAGAACAGTAAACTAGCAACTCATTAAATTCCCCTTTTTAAGAGCCATTCTGTTTCTGTTATATTGCATTCCAGCAGCTAGCAAACTAGAACAAGCTATTCCTGCTTTCTTTTGGTTACAGCTTGCATGGAACATTTTTTCCATCCTTTCAATTTCAGTCTATTTGTATCCTTGAGTCTAAGATGAGTTTCTTGTAGGCAGCTACAAGAAACTGCTGGATCATATAGCTGGATCATATTTCTTAATCCATTCTGCCAATCTGTATCTTAATTTTTGAGTTTATTCCATTAACATTCAAAATTATTACTGTAAAGCCATTTTGAATCCACCATCTTATCCTCTGGATTTTATTTGTCAGATCTATATGTTCTCTAACCGCTTTCTCTTTCTATTCTTTTAGTTGCCCTTACTGGTATGCTTTCAATTCTGTGCCCTCCTCTAGACCCCCCTCTTCTGTCTTTTTTTTTCAGCCAGCAGAACTTCCTTTAGTATTTCTTATAGGGCATGTCTCCTGTTCACAAACTCTCTCAGCATTTGTTTGCCTGTGAAAATTTTAATCTCTACCTCAGCTTTGAAGGACAATTTGACTGGGTACAGAATTCTTGGCTGGAAGTTTTATTTCTTTCAGGATCTTAAATATCATACAACTGCCTTCTCACCCTCATAGTGCCAGTTGAGTAGTCTGAACTCAGTCTTATATGGTTTCCCTGTATGTAGTAGATTGATTTTCTCTTTCCAATTCCAGGATTTTCTGATTCTCTCCAACATTTGACAGACTAATTAGTATGTATCTTGGAGTAGACCTACTTGGATTTATTCTATTTGGGTTCATTAGGCTTCCTTGATTTGCATATTTATATACTTTATAAGGATTGGGAAGTTTTCCCCCATTATATCCTCAACTACTTTTCCTAGTCCTTTACTTTTCTCCTTCTGGGACACCAGTGATTCTTATATTTGTGTGCTTTGTTTTGTCCATCATTTCCCTGGGGTCCAATCAAAATTTTTCCATCTTTTTTGCCATTTGTTCTTTTGGGCATTCGAAATCAACTGTCCCATCCACTAGTTTGCTTATTTTTTCTTCTACCTCTTCAAATCTGCTGTTGTGTATCTCTAGCATATTTTTTATTTGGTGTCAGCATCTTTAATCTCTGTGATCTGTTATTTTTGCATTTATTCTTTCAAATTCTCCTTTATGCTCTTCTAGTATCTTCTTGATCTCCTTTATGTCAATAGCCAACACATTAAGTTTATTTAGTAAAGTTGTCTGAACATCTTTGATTAGTTGTTCCAAAGTCTGTGCTCCTCTGGTGTTATAATTTGGTCATCAGGCTGGGCTCTATTTGTCTGGATTTTCATATGCTTCCTGATTTTCTGTTGCCTTCAAGGCATGTAGTTATCTTGATAGGGTTACTTTGGAAGTTGATTTCTTTCATTAT